>APFE030074051.1:54931-80291 GCA_000404065.3 Pinus taeda | reverse complement strand
AAAGTGGCCAGTCAAAATGCCACTACTATCTTTTGGGCAGTATCATACTCTACAAATACTGCTGCTAATCATACTTGATGGATGGCTCAATATTCTAATCTGGACCATGCCATGTTTAAAATTGCTTCCTGCAAAATAGAGAATGTTTCCTATCCAAACAGCTCAAGCTTGGCAGATGACTAGCTGGGTAGAGAAATGAAGGTGCCCAACTGCTTAATCTGGGTCATTGGAAGAAATAAAAGTACATTTAGATAGGAGGGAAGTCAAAAGAAAAAGAGAACAATCAGGGTCTACTAATTCAAGTGCACCCACTCCAAACGAAGAAAAATGTTAGGATTACTAGGATGGATAAGTAGTGCAAGATTGCAGAAATGGAGGGCCATCACCAATTGGCTTATCAAGTACAAAGGCTTATTCCACTCAGGGTATTGGCATCAAACGCAAAGGGTGGAGGACAAAACATTGGAAGCATGCCTAATTTCCCCTATTTTCCCCAAACATCATTTACTAACACCCCCAAGGACCTTGAGATCTGCTGAAGTGTCCAGTTCCACTTCAGTTCATGACAAGCTACTGGGTCAAACCATGAAGTTTAATCAAGAAAAGAAGTCACATTTTTTGTGTAAAAATCCTTACTCTCATTTCATTTATCTTCAATTCCTAGGTTTTACCTCTTAGAACTTAGTCTTTACCCCTTCACTCACCTCACAAAGTCATATTAACCACTAATGTATTATTTAGCTCCCTAACTCCCACCCTTCCCTAAATTCTATTAGGATCTATGAAAAAATTCCCAAAAAATATGTATAAATACCCTCCCCCTAGCACTATAGCTATATACCCTTCCTTGGGAAATATTAACCCATCTGGGGTTAGTATTAACCCTCTCTGACCCTAACACTATGGTTTTTATCAAAAAACTATGGTAAAAGTCATAAAATCCAAAACCCCGCCCTCATTAACCCCTTTACCCCTTTTTTCCGCCCAAAATACATTTATTATAATGTTTTTAATTAAAATATTTATAAATGGGCACCAATTAACCCGAAAACCCGAAAAACTTATGTTAAAAACCCACCCCCGCTTGATTTATTTTAAAATATATTAATATAATGGGCGGGTCCCCCTCTGATAACGCCCCGTCACATCACAATCCCCGCTAGTCGTCCGATCGTGGATGATCCAATCCAACGCTGGGCGGTCATTTCTCCATGCAAACTGCCCGACCTTTTGCGTCCGGGGGATTGGCGGTATTACCGCTGTACTTCCGCCACGCGTCGGCCTCCCGCATTGTTCGGAGCCCCCCCCCCCCCAACCGCTTACCACCTCAGGGGCCTCAGGGGAAACCACTTACCACCCTTCCCCTGCGCTGATGTCACGCCCCCGTCAACATGACGTCACCTCGCCTTTTCCGCCACCGTGCCTCCACGTCACATCCGCTTCGCATGTCTGCATATCCGCCCTGCCACCGTGTCACTGCCACCTGGACACCCACGTCAGGTGCCACGTCACCCTACCGTACCCGGGCCCATGATGACGTTAACATGACATCATCACCAAAAAGGTGCCAAAGGGCCAAAAATGCATAAAAAGATGCAAAATGACCGTTATTCGTCATTCTCATTCGTCGTTTCCGGAGCGCCTCTGCATGTGAAAACGTCGTTCAACGGTCGAAATCCAAAATTCACCCACCAAAGTTGTTGTCGCCCTCATCATCGACCCAAGTACCTGCAACCAGTCCAGTTCGACGCCTCCTACACCATAAAAACCAGGTATTTGCCGCAGGTGAGTTTCTTTACTTGCATTTTTCCTATTGTTCTCCTAAATTCCTGCAAAATAACTTTGCTAAAGTTCCTCACTGCTAAAGTGTCCACTAAGGAACACTTAAAAACCTGGTTAAACCCTTAGAGGACAAAACTCTGCAAGAAACCCGTGCCCTTCTGCAAATTCACCATAAAAGTAATCAGAGAAGCCGAGCTACCGGCTGAAAACAAATATAGATGTTCCCTCATCCCTGTTATAGAAAAATTCCCTTGAAAAACCAGCTAATTAGCTCAAACAAACTCTGTTTCTTCAAAGATAGTGCCCCTCAATTCATCAAAACCTATAAGAGTTTCCTTATACTTTCAAGCTGCTCACCGTCAAATAGAATTTAGCAGGCATTCCTCAGCCTTTGAACCAATCCTAAAAATCAAGTAAAACATCCAGCTCAAATCAGACATGGCCACTCCATCTACACTGGATGTAGCTCCTGTGAATCCACCAAATAAAGAACTAGAAGCTATGCCACTGGTAGACAGTGATTTCCTCATTACAGATTTTGTGGTAGAGAGGAACCACTTACAGACCTTCTGCTAGCTAAGGAACAGTCACTTAGACAACAGTGACATGTATGGCATCTGGGAATCCAATCTGCCCACTTACTTCCTGCCATTAGTAAATATTTTCCCTGAAGTCATTCACCTCTATGCAGAAAACTATGACCAGAAGCTCAGAGCTGTAAAGTCTCCATCTGGGAGCATCCTCTTCTACATAACACCAGACTCCATCAATCAAATGTTGAACTACAAGCAAACCCAGCTGCTATACCCATTTTCCATTAAGTACTTGCTAGATGAGGGCTCCAAGCTTTCTAGCACAAACATTGCTGCAGTAGCCAAGAATTTCATGAAGGCAGACTGCCAACCTTCTAGGCCACCTCCTTTTTCATATGCAAATTTCAATGAGGTAGGCAAGCTGCTGGTGGATATGTTAACCTCTGTGATGGGGTTCACCACAAATGAGCATGTTTATGAAACTATGTTGGTCATGTTGTCTGCATATAGCCTTGAGAAACCCCCTGCTGTGAAGTACAATTATGCCATGTATATTGCCAACAAGATGCATGACCAATTGTCAAGGTTGAATAGGGAGGCAATATTTAAGTATTCATCATACATCTATGACATGTTCATGTATTATCAAACAGATTGTTTCCAGTGCCCAATCAAGAAGCTAGACTCACAGGGTGAGAGGAGGTCTGTTATCTTCTGGTCTTCAGTCTTCCACCAAGTCCAGAATTCTCCCTCTTCATACTGTGAATTTATTGACCAGTTTGTTTATCCAGTCACATGCCTCTTAAAGAGGACTCCTCCTACCAGATTGTCCAAAGATATGCATAAAATCTTATAGCTATCCAAGAATTACAAAATAGGTGATTGGTATTTGTACCAAAATCACACAGTTATCAGAATCTATGGTTGTGAGCTCTATCCCTACAGGCTCCCAAAGTATGTGCCTATGAGGTTGTTTTCCCTGGAATAGTGTAGATAACTCATAAACTCTGATCTTACACACTTCCACAGTGCCAAGAAGAAAGCCAATCTAAAGTTTAGAGACCACCTAGGCCCGTTCATCATGAATAAGAAATATGGTTGGCAAGAAGCTGATCAAATACTGGGGCAACAACTCAAACTCAAAAGAAGCTTCTAGTGAGTCCCTTATGACCCTGAAGGCTTTATCAGTGCTAGGAGAGTCAAGTATAGGCTGCTAGCCTATAAACATTTCCCATATCCACAAATAGAACACTTTGCAAACCAAGATGAATGGGTACCTAAATCAATAGTAGAAGAATTGACTCAGGAAGAGAAAATGGAGCAAACTATGAAAGATTTAGAAAAAACTCTTGACTTGGATTCTTGTCAACAGGTCCTGTTCAAACAACCAGTTCAAGTAGGAGAAGTCACTTCCACTGCTCCAGCTACACAGACCACCCATCAAGCTCCTACAACAACCACTACAGCAAAGGGCAAAGAAATAATGGATGAACAGCAAGAGACAGAGACAGGGCAACCTAACACCTCAAAGGATTAGACTCAAGGGCAAGCCCCTTTACAGCAAACTGGACCACCCCAAATCCCAGTTCTGCAAACTCCTCTCAATGAAGAGAGAGGGAAAAAGAGAGATAGAGAGGAGGTCACACCTCCAACTGGGTCAACACAGCAACCAGAAGCCAAAAGGCCAAGGATTGACCCTGAAACAGAGGAGGGAGATATCAGTGAGGAAAGGGCAGAAAGCCACATCAGAGAAAGGAAATCTAGCCAGCTGACTGCCAATAGCTCATTTCAGCTAGAACAGGCCATACAGCAAGGCACAGAGGTATCCTCCTCAAGGCAGCAGGGCAAGAAACTAGCTGGGATCAAAGGAGGTTTCATGGAGATCAAGGCACAAAATGAATTGTTGAGAGTGCAACTCTATGATCAATTATTGAAGGCAACTCCAGCCAAAAAACAAAGATTGATGGCTGCCTATGATCTCAAAGAGGAAAAAATGATTTTTACTCATTTAAAGCCTAAAGTTCCACATCCCAAAACCTCTGCAGATTACTTTAGAACAAACTTGGAGGTCTTTTCTAAAGACATACACCCCATGGATCAAATTGAGCTACACAAACAGACTGGGGAAATGGTGTATGCAACACTTGCAGAGAGGGCCATGCTGGCCCATCAGTTAAAAGAAGCACTAAAGAACACAAATACACAGCTTGATTTGGAAAGGTTGTCTTCCTCTGCTAAGCACAATAGAATAAAGACTTTGGAAGGCATAATCATTGATCTGGGACATGACCCAAAGGATCCAAAGGGTGTTAGGGCCCTTATGAAGAAAAAAGAGGATGAAATTGCTGCATTGAGAAAGCACGCAAAATTGCCTCCAACAATTCACCCTCAAACAACAAAACTTGCACAAGAAAAGCATGTAGATGATGCCATGGAGCTACTTCTGATGATGAATCAAAGAATATTGCAAATGGAAGCAGAATTGGAGAAGGCATTACAGGACAAGAAAGGGGAGTTATCCTCCCAACCCCCTCAAACATCTACAACTCTTGGACCTGCCCCTCCTACACAAGCAGCAGAAACCCCTCCTGCCATTCCAGCATCAACCACAACTACATCAGCAGCAGGAGCAACAGCAGTAGCAGAATCCAGCATGAGTATGGAGGACTTGATGAAAGCTGTCAAAGAGCTTGAGACTCAAGTAACAGAAATAAATGAAGCCAAGGATAGACTGGTCAAGCTGGAGACCAGCTATGATAAGTCCAAGATGACAGTGGCAGAAAAACATAGAGAAATAAAGGCCTTAGAGGCCAAAGTAAAAACTTTGGAAAAGGAATTGCTCCTAGGCAAGACCTTAGCAGAAATAAAGAAGATAATTTGGGCCAAAATTGGCCAATCAATACAGGACCAATGGAGGTCAATCTAGGCAATATATGAATAGGTTGAACTAATAGGCATGGCTCATGTGGAAATACAAAGAGCCAGAACAGCACTGGGATTCATGCCTGAGCAGGCCAATAAAATGATACATTTCCTCAATAACCGCACTAGGGAGGAATTGGCAGCTCTAGAGATCAACAGGAGAACAAACACCATCCTGACAACTAAGAAAGTGTTGACCTTGAGGAACTTCACTCAAAATCTGGAGAGAAAATGTCAGGAAATGAAAGAAGAAATTGATGAATTCAGGGAAAAAATGACAATATTACAGGATAAAGGACTGCCAATCCTAGTGACTGGCACAGGGCAGCTGCTGTCATATAATCAATATATGACAAGGATCAACAATTATGTTGAAAATAAAATAACAGCATCCATCAGCTCCACAGAAGAAGCAGGGCCTCCCTCTAGGCAGTCTCTGTATGACAAGTTAGAAAATCTATTTTTTATTGAGCATGAGATAAATCATCTGTTTGAGGTGCCTCCAAACTTCTACAGATATATAGAAGAAGATGAAACACTGGTGAAAATAAGGAGGCATCAGCTACCTCCAGTTGATTGGTGGCAGGCAATGCTGGAAATTCTGCCCAGATAATGCCACTATGTTATTCCTTTTTGAGAAAAATCAAGTCTCGGTCATGGTATAGGTCAGCAAACAGATCAGCACGCAGGTATCACAGAAGCATCCGTACAAGTGACTCACCAAAGCACCCAGACAGCAGGCTCAATTAACGCAGAATTAAAGGCACAGCTATAGCCCACTTTCATGGGCCATAAAGTCAAAAGCTGTCTGACAGATAGATAGCTGCCATCTCAGCATTAAATGTTGTATTTATGTTTTTCATTTACTTTTTGTAAGAGAGTTGGTGGTGCAATTTATTGCACAATAACTCACTATTGAGATATTTTGTATCCTATTTTGTATATATATCCCCTCAGAGAACGTATTGAGGGTCGGTTGTAGTGAAAACTCTTTCTGAAGAGCTCTATTGTATACTTGAGATATTTTGATAATACAAATTGCTGGTGGAGTTCCTAGTTCCTATGTTGTCTGAAGGTGGAAATGAATGGCTCTGTTGTGCTACAGAATTCCTGTGTCATTTGTTGGAGCAATAAGTTTTTCTGAAATGTATATGTGTTTTCTGTGTATTCCATAATTCTTATGTTTTCATGATCATAGTAAATAGAGAAAAAGAATAGCCTAGGATTTGTTTGGACACCCTATGCTCAATCTCTATTTCTAAATATGTTTTCTTCTGGATTAGCCATGGATATGAATTCTTAATTGCTCATGTCTAAACTAATTCTATCATTGTGAATATTGTTTAACAATTCTTAACTGCTCTTAAGCAATACCTTCATTTTTCCTTTGTTAGCATAGTGAAAGATTCTTAATTGCATTTCACTCACTAATTCCATAACTTCATTACATAAATTTAAAAATTTGTTCCAGAGATGCCTGTTTGGCTCTGCAGCAACACTCTGCCTTCATAAACATTCTTCAGCAGCACATTACCTCAACTCCATTACCCAATGGACCAAATTGTTCTATAATGTATACCTCAGCTCTGTTTGAATTCACCAACCCACCAAAATCAAACAAAACAGCATAGCATAACTAGCCTAAAATCATCCACCAACAAAGTTAAAATTATAAAGAGAGAGCCCTCTCTGGTTACATGTAGGCTAGGACCTGTAGCTAAAAGATTGGTCAGTGGTTACCTCGGCCGTATTCCCTTTAGGAAGCAGGGAACAACCTGAGTGTTAACAGGAGGACTTGTTGTTGATGCTTGATGTGATGTTCCACTGCTTGAACCTTAAAATTTTCTCTTAAATATGATGTGATGGATGGTGGATGATATCCAGAAAGTGCCATAAATGGAGTCATTTTTGTTGTTGTATGGAAGGAAGTGTTATACCACCATTCAACTAGAGGAAACCATTTGACCCAATGTGTCTGTTTATCATATACAAAGCAAACGAAGATATCCTTCCAAACTTTTGTTTATTATCTCAGTCTTCCCATTAGATTGAGGATGATAAGATGAGCTATGAGCTAATTGAGTACCAAGACAAGAAAATAATTCTGTCCAAAAATTTCCAGTGAAAATCGGATCTCTGTCACTTATAATAATCTTTGGGTTTCCATGTAACTTTTGAATTGTTTCCATAAATGCAGTAGAAACTGTACTAGCTTTAAATGAATGTGATAATGCACAAAAGTGTGCATACTTGGTAAGTCTATCAACTACCACGATGATGACACTCTTTCCCTCAGACTTGGGTAAAACTGTGATAAAATCCATTGAAACCTCCTCCCAACGTTGGCTTGGAATGGATAAAGGTTGTAATAGGCATGGGGTCTTAATTGTTTCAACTTTATTTTGTTGGAAAACCAAACATTCCGCCACAAACTTTTGAATATCTAATTTAAGGCCATCCCAGAAAAAATCCTTCTTAACCCTGTGGTATGTTTTTAAAAATCATGAGTGCGCTCCTAAGGGAGAAGTGTGCAATTCCATAAGAATATTTTGTTTGAGTTAGAAATTCTTACAGAGGTATAAGAAATATTTGTACCAATCTTCCATTACTCCCTTCTTTCGTTTATCCAATCTGGTTGGATAATAGAAATGGCGCACAACAATGTTTCCACATCCTCATCCTTTCTTGAGAGTCCATCTGCCACCACATTTTGCTTCCCATTTTTGTAGATGATTTCAAAGTCATAACCCAACACCTTTGTGACCCACTTTTTCTGCTCTTCAGAGGAGAATCTTTGTTCTAAAAAGTATTTAAGGCTATCATGATCCGTTTTTACCTTGAAGTGTCTTCCCATTAGGTAGGGTCACCATTTCTTAAGTGCATATAGTATTTCCAACATTTCCTTCTCATAAATAGCTTTTTGTACAAAATTTCCCTTGATTGGACAACTTTCAAAAGCAATGGGTCTTCCATATTGCATTAAAATAACACTAATTCCATTTCCTGAAGCATCATATTCCACAATAAAGGTTTTTGTGAAGTTCGGTGTAGCTAAGTCCGGTGCTTGTCACGTTGCCTCTTTAACGCGTTCAAAGGCCTTTGCTGCATCTAGAGTCCATGAAAATGCATCTTACTTCAATAATATTGTTAGAGGTGCTGTTATTCTCCCATAATTCTTAATAAACTTGCAATAATACCCTGTCAACCCCAGAAATCCTGGCAGATGCTTTATGGATGTGGGGATTTTCCATTCTTTAATTGCTTAAATTTTGTTAGGGTCTACTTAACTCCTACATGAGATACAATATGACCCAGATATTCCACCTCTTGTACTCCAAAGAAACATTTAGATCTTTTTACATATAATTGTTTCTCCTCCAATAGTTGTAGCACCCTATCAACATGTTCAACATGATCCTTCCAAGTCTTGTTGTAGATTAGTATATCATCAAAAAATACTAAAACAAAATTTCTAAGGAAGGGTTTGAAAATGGAATTCATCAAACCTTGAAATTTAGAAGGTGCATTGGTCAGGCCAAAAGGCATGACCAAAAATTCATAATGACCCTCATGAGTTCTAAATGTTGTTTTCGAAATGTCTTGAGTCTTCATTCTGATTTGATGACATCCTGAACGAAGATCCAACTTGGTGAAGTAAATTGATCCATGCAATTCATCCAGTAATTCATCAATGATAGGAATGGGAAACCTATCTTTAATAGTGATCTTGTTGAGCTCCCTATAATCCGGGCACATGCACCATGATCCATCTTTCTTTTGCACCAATACTACTGGAGCAAAGAAAGAACTTTGACTAGGTTGAATTATACCAGCCTCTAGCATTTCTACAACCATACATTCAATTTCACTCTTTTGGGCATAAGAATATCTGTACGGCTTGACATTTGGAGGAACACTTCCTGGAATCAGATGAATAGCATGATCATGATCACAAATAGGTGTGAGATCTTTGGGAGTCTCAAATACCTTGAAATGATTTTCCAAGGCTTTTTGGAGATCTGGAGAAATAGATGATTTCGATGTGGAAACATCTAGTGAACATAATTGTACAATTACACCTCTTTGTTCCTTTTTTAGAATCTTTGTCATACCGTTAGAGTTGATTATCTTTCTCGGTTTCCTGCAATACACCTTAATTCAACCTCCTTTCCTTCCGCAGAAAATTTCTTGAAAATTAAAAGCTATTGTACACAAGGATTGTAGCCATTGGACTCCTAGTACAACATCAGCACCTCCCATTGGAATGGAAAGCATTGGGCTAGTCAATACATATTCTCCCATGGATAGATTGACATTATGGCACCTTCCAGAGCAATTTATTGTTCCTCGATTTGAAACCATCACTTGACACTCTGGTGCTGGATATATGAAGCAATTCAATTCTTTTGCTACCTTACAATGAATAAAATTGTGGGTACTTCCTAAATCAATCAACACTATTACCTTTTTCTTCATGATTTGTCCTTCTATCTTGATGGTTTAAGGAGTGGTAATTCCAGCCAAGCATTACAAGATATGGTCGGATTCATTTCTTCTTTATCGAGGCTTTGTTCCTAGAATATATCCTCTTCTTTTTAGCTTTCTTGCTCCTTTTCTTCTTCCTCTTCACAATCTATGCAGAATAATTTCTTCTCAGCACACTTATGACCTTTAGTGTATTTGCTATCACAACTGTAACAAAGCCCTTTTGTTATTTTTTCTTCCAATTGTTGTGGTGTCAACCTTATAGGTTGTGGAAGACTAGGGGCAACAACACTTCCATATTTATAATCGTGAGTGGTATGCTTCCCGGTTTCCATAATTTTGCTTTTTATTTTTCTTGCTAACCTGAATGCCTTCTCTAATGAATCAGGTTTCCAAAGGCGAACATCATGTTGGATATCATCCTTTAAAGTCCCTATCAATGCATCAATCCTATGCTCCTCTGGAATATTTTTTACCCTTATGTTCAATTTTTGGAACTCCTCAATGTGCTCCATTATTGAACCCTTTTGTTTGAGGCTTATCAATTGGCTAAAAAAAATGTTGCTTTTTGTATCCTCATAATGTGCTGTCAATTCTTCCGTAAAAATTTCCCAAGTGATAATTTGTTTACGAGAGCAAAGCCAGTGATACCATACAAACTGATTTGGTTCCAAATATAAAGTTGCAATACATACCTTTTGTGATTTTTGCACATTATAGAGACCGGAAAATTGCTCTATTTGTAATATCCATGTTGCGGGATCCTTGCCATCAAACTTCCTCATATAGAATTTTGGAGCATGTTGGGTCTTCAATCCAACACTAGATTCTATGAAATCATGATTAACATTTCTTTTGTTCGCATCATGAGTTTCCTTTGCTACCCTTTCACCATTAGTAAGTATTTCTTGTAGAAAATTTGTCAAATATGTCTTCAAATCTATCTTCAAATCATCAATATTAGCTTCCATGCCATTCATCTTAGCTTCCACACCCTTTATCTTAGATTCAAGACCATTTATCTTAGCTTCTATTAGCTTTTGTGGGAGTTAAATTTGTTGCACTTGGTCTTGTAATTTTGATATATCATGTAGAATTTCTTCCTCTTCTTCATGAGTCATGCTAGAGCTTTCAGGTTGCTTACTAGGTGTTTGAATTTTATTTCCTCGGGGCATCAGTTACCGATAATAATGCTCTACTATGCCATTTGAATTCCTCCAAAATAATTTTTCAAACCAAGCTTAAGCAAAAATTTAAGAAAATATACACACATTTTTTCACTTTCTAGGAGATCGATATTGCCTTTGATGTATATCTGTAATTTCAGATCATCTAGTTTTGAAATTGAAATATATAGTAACTCTCTATGTCCTCTTTCCAATGCCATCAGTCTAATCCCAATTGGATTCTCCAAGGAAGATTTATTCCAAATCTCCCACAATGATCTCATTATAGACTAGTTCAGTAGACATAACTCGTACAATGTGCCACGTGTCCCTGTTTCGAACTTTGGCTCTAAAAATATATACAAGAAAGTACAACCCGTCCTTTTTCTGTAACTTCTTATGAAATTTCAATCTGATGCTCAGAGAGAAAGTTATGAAAATTTTCCCCAAGTCTCTAGTTTCGAATGTAATTCATGAGTCTGCGAAAAGACCAACTTCCTCATATCATATCTTCGCAAATATAGCGTGAAAATATTTGAAATTTGGATGTGAGGTTTAGTGCGATTTTTTATCAAATGGGTTTTTTTTTAGCTTCTAAAACATCACAGAAAAAGGTTAAAGCGAAAATGCCACGATGACCTATTTGGAGCAGCAAAACCCTAAAATCCAAAGCTTTGATACCAAATGTTATGAAACCAGCTCACAAAAAGATAGAAAAGATAGATCAACGCCTTAGAATTCAGCCTCTTCGAGGGGGAACCTCCTTTACATTACGCAAATGAATGATACTTTGATGATTAAAATGAAAATACATCCTTTCTATATATAGGAGTCTAAGGAGTCACAATATAACCCAGCCGACCTAACAATAATAATATAAAGGCACAAAAATAACAATATAGGGATTCTACGGGGCACAATAATAACAATATGGGGACAACAGGGGCACAACAATATTAATAAGGGGTACAACTACAATAGTAATGGGGTAATCACTAGTACTATAGGGACCTAACATCGGTTAACCCATGTCATCTCAATCAAGTAGAGTAAGGAGAGGGGGGAAACCTTAACAAGTATGTATGAGATATATATAAACATCATTCTCTGCAGGGACAACCTCTTCTTCTCTTAATAAGCCAGGATCCCTCTTTTGGCTCATGGAATAAATAAGAACCTATGCACAATTCTTTGAAAAATGAGAAAATTAAATGAGAAATAAAATAAAGATGAAAGAAGAGAAAGGCTTCCTGTGTAGAGAAGTGAAAAATGTAACTCCTTCAGGGTATTTTCTAGGCTCACTGGGAGTGGAGAAATACTTGTGTTCCTGAAGTGACTCTATCAAGGTACTATCTAGGTGTACTGGCAGTGGAGCAACACCAAAGATGAAACTAAAACTCTGACAGTCTATATTACTTGTGCATCAATATACCCCTCATCCCCAATCGAAACAACTCAGTTTGACTTGGCTTGGTATCTATGCTTCTGATAAAGACAATAGTAGGGACTACATCTCTAACTCAAGCTATTGAAGAAGCCATGACAATCAAATAATATAACAATACTTCTAGAAGATTCAGACTAACTCTACACGGGACAAGGTCCATATAGAGAGATGGAGTTCTACCAATGTGTTGTTGTTGGTATGGGGTACCCTAGGTTAGTTTTGGGGTTAAAATAACGCAAGTTTCAGTATATTTTTGTAAGTAATGTAAAGTCTCCATGAGCTTTGGATGTGGAGCGCACAGATGATTAGGATTCAAAGGGGTTATAACCCCTTGTTTATGTAAAGTTTGAGTTTGTATTTAGACCCACCTATGGTCCGCAGACCATGGAATTGTATGGAAAAGTGTATAAATAGATGTGTCTTAGAGAGTCTAAGGCAGAGGTCTATGTGGATAACGAATGGAGTCTTAGAAGTGATAGCACAAAGAAGTAGGTTAGATAGGAGGAGAAAGGCTTTGCAACTAAGTGCGCAAAGGTCTAGGTAGAGTCCACAGCTGAGTGCATGGAGCCCTGCAGTTGAGTGCGCAGAGTGGTTTTGAGTCTGTAGTATTGTATTCAATATCAATAAAGAAAGTTAACGGAGAAATCCTGTGTAAATCTGTTTATCTCTATTTACTTCTATTTACGATATATGTTGTTGGTGAATAATGTTTTTATGAAATAATTCTCTAATGATCCATGATTCTCTTGAATAAGTATTAATAGATGTACGCAAATCATGCTAAGTACTTTCAAGAAGATTATGATGAATTATGTTATGTTTGCTAAATAACTTAAGTAGATTTGTGTGAACTCTAATTTAGGATTGTTCTGTGATGCGCGCAAGTGGATAAATCAACAATTAAGGATCTGCAAATGTTAGTCATAGACCTTTGTGAAGGTATGAAGGTTGTTTTAGTTGAGTTGCAGTACCGAGCCCTACAGGCTTATCAATCCAGGTAAAGGCAGATCCCAGGCACTAAAAGATATTACACTCATATCTGGATGCAAAAACTTGGTTCTTGCATCCCCCCATACTATTTCAGGTGAGACTGTAGACTATGCTAAGAAGGTTGTTGCCGAAAGGGCCAGTAGTGTAGGGATTTATTGGTTGGCACAACTAACTCTCAACCTCGATTAGGACACCCTAAACCAATAGTCGCCAATGTGGTAGTGCTACAACCACCCTCCAAAATGTTGCCTATGCTTAGTTTCGGAGCCTCCCTCCTAAATATTAGTAGCTCATCTCGCACTTCTCCAGGTACTTGTTCTTTGATTGAGCTTCATCCTTTGCATTCTAGCTTGTGTTTTCTTACTTGATGTATTGTTTAACACACAAGTCGATCTCTTCACTTAGTTTTCACCCAGTTCCAGGCTTGCCTTAGTGAACTCTGAAATCCTTAAGGGAAACCAATCTTTCACTCGAGAATTTCACAGTCCAAACTGATAGTGGGACTTCAGCTACAAAATTGTGTAGAGCCAGATGACAACTAGCCTTAAATTGGGAAACTACATAGATTCTAAGAGGCAGCCTAGAGCAACTCAACACAGAAATTGCGTAGAAGCTTATTTCTCAGAATCTTCTCAGTGCATGAGCTAGTAAGTTGCCTAGTCCTTCCCATAACTATGAGATCTCTCCAAGAAATCCATGGCTTCTTTTCCTAAAATAACAAAAAGAAAAATGAAAAAAAGAATCCTTAGAAAATAGGGGTCTACTTTTAGTAGTTTGGAGGAGAAAATTGATATATTTTGGAAACTGTCACAAGGTGTCTCTTTTTCCTTGATTTTTGGCCTTAACATCTATTGATGGGCTGGAATTTTACACCAACAATCAAGGGGATCTCCCTGGTGTAGGTTCCCAACTAGAACCTACACTGTGCATGCTAGGGATCCCTTCTGGTATGTAGGCCAGACTACCATTCAGTTTTGTAGAGCTAGCTTTGGACGGAGGTGGGATATGAACTTAATTGAATGTATGAACTTTATAAAACACAAGAGAATATTTGACAAATATCCTGTAACAAATATACCATGAATAGAAAAAATGTAAAAAACACAACCTGATATAAAGTTACTGTTAGAAGGACTTTAGATAAGACTTATGTATATTAGATAAATAATGTTCAAATATTGCAAATCAGTTCACAAAAATCAACCATTTATAAGAATACATAATTGTGCAGTCAAGACAAATTATACTAATACCAAAATAAATAGTTCACTGGCACGAGCATAGAGTTAAAAAGACAAATACCATTCATACGTAGCAAAACTAGATTTGAAGTATGAAACAACATGTGAGGAGACCGCACATCAAATAGCTTTTAAGAACATTCAATCCATAAAGTGAAGAAAATAATCATGGCACAAGCACAAAGAGATTTGAAGAATCCAATAGTGAGGATGTACAATCAACTCTTGTATTAATTAGAAGGACATCAATTCTCTCAAGTAATATATATGGTTATCTCCAAAAAAGTCCTCAGTAAAAATCCCTTACAAATGACGCATGAGGTTATATCTATGACATAACGGTGACCCTTGGTATGCCCTTAACTCTTGGGCTACCTCATGACCATTCATCTACCAAATGACTCTTGGAATTCTACATGACCTTTCAGATTCATAGGGTATTTTGTGCTATTGTAGTACACAATGTCGCAAAAATGGATATGAACCTAATTGACTAATCTACTGATGGCAAGTTCTGGAAGGTTGAGCCTGAGCTTTTCTATTAGATAAGTGTTCCATATGTTGTATTCTACCATAATAGGACAGATATGTGGTTGGTCTTCATCATGTCGATGTAAGCACTCAAGTGCATCTGGGAGGAGGGTGTTCTATTTGGTGTCCACATGATTATTCAAGGTACCCAGCTTGGTGTAGAACCTCATTGGTTCTACTACATAATGCTTAATGTTCTCTCCGGTGATTGTCATATCTCTCATACAAGCTACTTGTCTATATGTCTCTACAAATTCTTGTACTTCATTGTTGATCTCCACCTGATTGTTTACCTGTCCAATCTCTCCCATGTAGTTAGATCACTAATTCCAAGCTGTCGAACAACTGTCTGAAGGAGGCTAACACCCTGTCCATATCTTCGGCTAATTTTTCTTTGGAATAAACTTTGATACGAAGTTGGACCCTATTATTTTGCATAGTGATCCAATCTTTCCTAGGGACCACTGTCGGGGCTTCGAGGTACTTTTCATACAATTCATGTATTCTATTCAAAGCAGTCATGGCTTATTTAAGCATGGAAACCATCTTTTGAGTGAGTGTGAATGGCTATGATGGGTTCCACAATGTGGTTCCATTTTTAAATCACCTCATAAACTACTACCATGGTCTCCCCCAGCGTCTCTGTTTCTGATTCGATTACCACTTGGAATTCTGTTGAGCTTGTGCGTAATAACCGGAGTGTCACATTCTCCTCCTCCATCCCTTTCTCCTCCTGTTCTATCGTGGTGTACCTTTGCTCGGATGCGTATATTTTGTTTTGCAAGTCTACAATCTTTTTACTCATTTGGGCTACATTGTGTTCTGTGGCATCCATGAAAGTTATTCTGGAAGGGGTGATCATTTGAGGATTTGTCGTGACATTGGGCATGATATTCATTGCAGTAGTTATTGAAAACGGGTTGGTTGGGTTCCTATTGTGATATTTCTTCCTTTCCTGTATAATTTTGAGGTTTACTTCATCAAATGTGATTTTAGTCAGATCCAAGACCTTCTCGTCTTGATCTTCTGAGATGCCCAACTCTCGGAGGGGAAGATGTCTGCCAGTGAGGGGAGTGGTAGGAGGTACATCTAAGGGAGGAAGCTCACCTTGCCCTGAGCTGAATTTTATTACTTTGCTTGTCTCCCCTTGTTCATTTTTCTTGGCCTCCTTTTCCTTGTCCATCCTAAGCCCTTCTTCCCACTGCCTCTTTTCTCCCTCTACTTGTGCCCGTTGCCTCTCTAGTTCCTCCTCCATGTTCTTCAGCTCTTGTTCTAATATTTTGTTCTCTTCTTTTTTTCTCCTTTCAGCTTCCTCTGCTTCATTTTGATTTTCATACTCGTCTTCTTGTTTTTTCTTTTCAGCTTCTTCCTGCTTTTGTCTCTTTATCTCATCTTGTGATTTATTTTCTTCCTCCTGTCACCTTCTCTCCTCTTCTTGTTTTCTCCTTTTCTCGTTCTTCCTCTAGTTGACGGAGTCCTAAGATTGTTTGCTCTCCAGTTCTTTTTTCCTCTTAAGCTATTGCTTCTTCCTTGCCAATTTGGCATTTCTTTATGCAAGCATAACTTCCTCCTCCTTGTTGTCACTTAGGGGCTCTTCAACCACATTTCCTTTCCATTTCCCTAATTCCTCAGCTCCCTTTGGTTTTTCATGTCATTGTTTCTTCATGGGTCAAGCTCTTTCTATCAGGATTATGTCCTTTTGTGAATCATCAAGGAGCTCATCCTCTATGGCCTATTCTTCACTTGGGCTAATTTTCGTCGTGGAGGTATACAAATTCCTAATACCCATCCTCAAGGTTCTTCTTGGTGTGGGCATAAGACTAACTGAATTTTTCCTTCTTGCAATGGGCAGCTACGACTTTCTTGGGATCATATGTTCAGTAATTTAGGGTTACGAAATGGATCCCATCCAACTCTTTGGATTCTTCTTCTACCTGTTTGAAGTTTTCTACCACATATGCCCGAATAGTGAGAGGAAAATGTGGCCATGGTTTCTTCTTGCCTTTGTTCAAAACCTTCTAGAAACCCCGCGTCATTTGGTAATAAACTTCTCGTAGAAGTTTCCTATCCATGATGAACTTGGGAAGAGAGTGAGAGCTTTATGAATACTGAATACTCTGACGACCGTTCGTTCATCAATGGGGAACCAATGAGCTACTTTGATGATGGTCTTCATGGCTCTCTAAGACATGTAAGGAGATTATTTCGTGAACATTAGTTGGTATAATGGGATAATAAATGTTTCAGATATCACATCCAACATGCTTCTATAAACTGTGTCATAGAAGACTTTTTAGTGGCAATTGACGGGTTGGGCTACTGATGTGTCCCAATTATAGCTCCAGTGCTCAAAGTGGCACCTCGAACAGAAATCATCAAGGAGGTACGGCGACATATAAAATTATGGATGCTACTCAAGGAGTGGGATTTTGGTAACAACTATGTTTATCCTCAAGGACGATGAGAGCTTTCTTGCTCAGTTAAAACTAGTTCCTTGACTAGCGACAACATACATGAGAGGGACCCATGTGCCAAAAAAGACATCACAACCTACTTTGCCATATAACTAGCACATCATCGCAACGATTAACTAATATAGATTGTGTAACCCCTTTGTATTGTAAGCTTGCTCTATTCTGACCCAAAATTTTTCTAGGTATGGCCACAAATCCCTTAAGATACCTTTCGTTGGGGTTGTGAACCCAACGATCCACTTGGTGTTAAATTTCTATTGCCTCTCAGGCAATCTGTAGTAAGTGTTGATGTCTGCTAGAGAGATGGTGGCTATGGGTGCCCTGTCATGACCCCTGGTCATCTAATCATCTATATCTATACACTCCAATATCCATTCGATGGTTTCCATGCATGGGAACGTTGGGGGATGTGCCGCTGCTTTATGCAAATTTGACTTCTTGACGTTGATATACACTTGGAAGCCTTCCTGTGTTTTTGGGATATCCTTTTTAGAAAATTCCTCATAGATCGTATACCAGGAGAGCCTGATTATTTTACTTATGTTGCAAGTAGTATCCCTGAAGATAGGTGGTTGTTCTTCTGGATCGGCCTCCCATGCCCCACTTCCCGAGGTGCCTTAAGCAACTTTAGCGGTTGGTTGACCCATTTCATCTTCAAAAGAAGAAATGGATATGGACTCAAGCTCAACGTCACCTGGCATGTCAAAAACACAATCCCATGATGAGATAGATGTCAAGAAAATAAATTGAGAACATACAACAAAAAGGAGTCTTAACTGGTGGCGGGAAGGTCACGGGGAAGGCAAGTCGCACAATCACAGATTTCAAGACTGCGACTGAGTGACCGAGGTCATAGGTCGTGGTTTTAAATGAGGTCTCAAGGTTGCAGTTTATGAAATTGAGTCGGAGGTCACAAAATAGGATCGTGTCACAAGTCGTAAAATAGGATCAGGGCATAAGTCGTGAGTTGTGAAGTCATGAAGTTGCATAAGGAATGGTATTACGACTACGAGACGTGCGACTAAGGCTTAGGAAAGCTCAGAGACGACATTAAATAGCCTTGGGAGGCTAGGGTTAGCCTCAGAGGAGTGATTTTTAGGCTTACTAATAAAAGTGAGGGTATCAGGGTTAGGACAAAACATTCCTTCTGAGTGTAGGCATGGGGTGAAAAGCCTAGGGAAAATTATTACGTGAAAAATGAGAGAAACACTAAGTAAAAAGGATAAAACTTAGGGCGAGAGATCAGCTAGAGGTTGGGAGGGTCAAATAGTGACACTTGGAAGAAAAAAATGATTGCAAGAGGGAGCATCGTTACTTACCAGAGTCGAATGTGTGCGCAAATTCGGGTTGAAGGGACTTCTAGCTTCTTGTATGACCAACAGAGCCTTAACAAATGTGACTAGGGTGACCTCCTATTTATAAGATAGTCACGTGTGGGGATCATGAGGGTTGGGAGTGTGTTTGTTGTGACTAATGTGACCATGCAACCTAGGAGGTCGCATAGGTTGTATATTTGTGTTGGATGATGGAAGTGTGCAGAGTGACCTAGCGTCTTAGTGACCTTGCGACCTTGCAAACTTGTCGGTCATGGAGTCGCATAATCGCAAACTCGTGCATATGAATGATGGGTAAGTGGGATGAATTGTGACCTTACAACCTATGTGACTCGCAAAGTCATGAAGTCGCAATGACTTTATGAGGGTGGAGGCATGACTATGTGACCTTGCGACTTGTGAGTCACTGTGGTCACAATAGTTTCTAGGGTCGCAGTTATTAGCGATATTTGTGTTTCGACTCTGCGACTGACCTATCAAGGCAGGAAATGGAATCTTGGTTTAGCTTAGCAAAAACTTAGATTTTCCCTCAATTTTGCTGCCACCGATGAGCTTCTTTTCGAGTAGAACCTAGCAGGGTAGAAGACTTGACATATTGTAGGGGCTCCAAAAATTTAAGGATCCTAAGATTTTTGGATGGATTTTTGAAGTAGCTACAACAATTGGCAATTTCCTAGGAGAATCTAGGATCTCTGACATTTACGGGTCTCGCTTGAGGGGACCTAAGTAACTGTCAGTTGATGGAGTTGTGGGTCCCACTGATGGTATTCTGGGTTTCCCTTTTGAGCTTTGTCAGTTGTCCCAACTCGTCTGACATGATCTTTGTACACATAATAAGGTGCTACCTTCTGTTGTCTTCGAAGCAAAAGGGAAATTGAACTTACACTATGAGCTTTGAAGCTTTCTCGGTATAGTTGCCATGGTACTCTGGTGTTGTTCCACTGCCAGTGAGCTTGAACAGTACTCGGATGGAGTCATTACCTAGAAATCACGAACGTTGCTCCGCTACTAGCGGGCCTAGCCAGTACCCTGATAGAGTCATTGCTTCACCTATTTTCATAGGAATCTTTTCTCGGTCCTTTAGCCATTATTATGAAAGGATAGAGGTGCTCTTTGGCACTTATTTAGTTATCCATATATGCTCTTATTTGATGAAGGCTTGAAGACTGGGCAGATGAGGGATCTTGACTTATTTGACTTGCAAAGAGGTTGTTCCTGGTTTTTCAAAGACCTTATTTTTTTCCCAAGATATATGTATGCTCATTATTGATTTCTGCAGTTTCCCTTTCGTTCCCACAACTACAGATGATCTTAGAATGGATTCAAGATTTTTTGACCATATGAGCAGCTAGGACATACTGACGTGAGCATGAATGAGGACCTTTTTGTGCCATCGAGTTCCCCCCTGTCACCAATCCGGCCCACAATACTCTTCTTGTGACTTAAGATTTGTTCTGTTAGTGGTTCCAAAGAGCATATATGGGAGCCAAAGTGCAGGGCTGCTCTAACCTTAACCTGACATATCAACTTTATTCCGAAAGACAACAACTAAACTAGAAAACGGAAACTAACTGATAGCAAACAATTACTATCTACAAAAGGAAAGGTAAACTATAGTACAAGGTGGGGCTAGTGACCCAAGGTTTGCTAGGTGAAGTAATGTTTGAGGTCATGGTCGTTCACTAGGAGGGGTTCCACTCACCCTCCTAGGGTTAGCAATTTGAAAGTGTGATGACCAATTTTTTCTATGATCTAGAATGGGCCTACCCACAAAGCCTAAAGATTTGTGTGTTTTTCTTTGTTCTTTTCCTCCCGTTTCCACTTAAGTATGAGGTTCCCTACATCAAACTTGTGGGACCTCGCAAATTTCCTATCGAAGCATCTCTTGATCCGGGGTTGGTGGATGACAAACTTTTCTTTAGTCTTGGACCTTTCTTCTTCTTGTTTTACCAAGATGTCGATTTGGCGCTAAATGGATGCGCATGGGGTGACTTGTGACTCTTGAGCTAGCCTAAGGGAAGGGAGATACAGATTAGGTGGAAGGATGTCTTCTTTCCCGTAGACTAGGAAATACGAAGATGTGCTGATTGACGTTTTGGGAATGACCCAATTAGCCCATAGAGCATTACTGAGGGCATTGTGCCAATTCTTCTGCTGCGAGAGCATGGTTTTCTTGATGATACAAATGAGTTTTTTGTTGGTCAATTCTACCAGGCCATTTCCTTGGGGATAGTAGTTGTCTAAATTTTTTAACACGATGTTATTTTCTAGAGAAAAATCATATAATTTCAAAGATGAAAGGTAAGTATCGTTATCAAAAAAAGGGATGTTAGAACACCAAACTTGGCCATGATGTACTATTTAATAAAGGATATTACATCATCAGCACTAACCTTTCACAATGGGATTTCCTCTACCCATCGGGTGAAATAGTTGGTGGCTATGAGTATGTACTTGTGCTAGTTTGACGAGTTAGGGATGATCTCGCCTATGACGTCGAAATCCTGTTGTTGAAAATGTTTCTTGACTGTTATGGGTTGTAGAGGAGTAGATGACCTTGCATGTATGTCTTCATGCTTTTGAAAATCGGACACTTTCGTACATAGGCATCAACATCTTTGAAAAGTGTGGGCTAGTAAAAACCTACCTGCATGACCTTGTGAGTCATGGTGTCTCCTGCATAGTGACCTTCTGCTTGTCCATCATGTAGATCTTTCAGAACCCGTTGAGCTTCATCATATTCTAAACATCTCAGTAATATACTGAGGTGGTGTTTTTGAAAAGGTTCCCTTAGACCATTTGATATGAGCCAGCTTTAAGCCTAACAGCTCTCCTCTGTTTAGCGGACATGGCTTTAGTTAGAGACCGCTGCACTATGTATTGTTTTAAATCAACATACCATGATGAGGATTCATGTGAGCTGAGGATTTCATTCTGGTACACTTCAATCTCATGCTCACATCCTTTTGCTTCTTGGGCCTGTCGATCAGACTTTGTGTTTTCATGATCGGCGGCCTCGGCGGGTAGTTTACAAAGACTATACCCTTTCACAGTGTGCAAGGGCTTAAATTCTAAATCATATTATTGGAGGGATGTCCTTCTGTTGGCTCTCCTCTCTCCTAACTCATATTGTACAAATAAGGATTTGACGGCAAGATGGGGTACCATCACCATGACATGGTTCTTTAGTATGTATGGTCTGAAGTGTTTCACTGCTTTATAAACTGCATAAGCCTACTTGTCCGAGTATTTTAGCTCTACTCCTTAGAGTCCTATACTCATGAATGATATAGTACATTCATTGTGATCACAGTCCCTTTGGGTAAGGACTGTGCCTAAAGTTGAATCTAAAGTGAAAGTGTAAAAGATAAAATATTTGCTGAAATTAGGGCTAGAAAGGGCAGGTGATTCTATGATATCATCCTTAATCCGATCAAAATATTCCTTTCTTCCCAATCCCATTTGAAAACTTTCTTGGTGGTCGGTTGGGGGATTCATGTTATGGCTTTTACGCGGTCAAGATCTACGCTGATTACTTTCTTGGTTATGATGTGGCTTAGTAGGTTTCCTTATGAAATTGCAAATATGCTCTTCTTAGGGTTGAGAGAGGTCCATATTTCCAGCATCTTCTGAAAATCGGTTTCAAGTGTTACAGATGGTTACATCTTTTCTATGAAAAAATGGTGACGCTATCTAGGCAGGCTACCGCACTCTGACCCATTAACCCTCGAAAAGAGATATCCATAGCTCTCTAGAAAGTCGCCCCGAAAATTATGAGTCTGAATGGCATACAGCGCCCATTTCATTAAATTTGGAAATAAATGGTAGATATATAATTTTATAATAACCAAAAAACTCAAGTTTAGTGATATTCTTGTAATAAAAAATTCCAAAATTAATGAAATATATGTTATACGACGAAATGCAAATGTCTTCCACTTTGTTCGGAATGTTGTATTGATCCGGTCTGGTTCTGATACCAGAACATGATTGTAACTAGAGAATCCATCTAGTAGATAAAATACCTTGGCCCCTGAGATGGTTTGGAGGATTTGCTCCATGGAGGGAATTGGGTAGTATCTTTATCTGATGCTCGATTAAGGTTCTAGAAATAAATGCATAGATGTATTTCTCTGATTTTTTCCTCACTGGCACGAGATTAGATACCCATGTAGAGTGCCTAACCCTAAAAATAATGCGAGCATCCAACAAGTTCTTTAATTCCTTTTGTATGAGGGGTTCCAACGTGAGATGCACCTTCCTTAGTTTCTGTTGAAATGGTCTGACCCCCTCTTTGCTAGGAATAACATGCTGAATAATCTAAGTATCATACGTCTTCAGGTCATCATAAGTCTAGGCAAATACATCACAGTACTTTCGAAATAAAATGATGAATGTGTGTCTTTCCTCCAGGGTGCACCTTGTTCCCAAGTTAACGTACTTGGGGTCTGACTTGGTTCTGAGGCTGGTTTGGTTGTACAAGAGAGTGGAACTATGCGTCTTGGTATTAGGCAGAGCTCTGAAAAGATTTTGGAGGTTGAACAATTTCTCCAATGACACCACTCCTTTAGGTAAGGGGTTTCCTTTCTACAAATCAGCTTCCTATTGTAATGATTTCTCATGTTCCTCTTCGTCGATAGTTGTGTCTTTGAATACTTCCACATTTGCCATAAACTCTAGAATCTCTTAGTCATCATTGAACACATGCAAGTTAGTTATGTTGTCTAGTACCGCTGGCTTATACATAATTTCAATATAAAAACCATCTCTAAGGGGCGTGAATTTAGCTACAACATTAGCTAGAGTGTCAGCAACAACATTGTTAAATCTATGAACATAAATGATATTGAAAGCTTTAAAAGAATTTATGAGATGCCATGTCTCTTGCTAGTAATTCTTTAAATGTGGGGACAAAAAATGGATGGTATTGCATACCTGTCTCGTAATGATTTCTGAGTCCCCAGTCACTTTTAAGTTGATGACATTTTTGAGGCCGAGAACCAATGCCTCATATTACGCAGTGTTGTTGGTACATTGGAATTCTAACCTACAAAAGGTTAAAAATCTATCCCCTTTAGGATTTAGCAAGACACATCCCGTTTCTTCTCCATCGTGGGTTTTTGATCCTTCATAATACAATGTCCACGTCTCCATGTTGAGGGAAGGTAAACCTAACGTATGTAAGTTTAAGGAAAAAACCTCGTTATCAAGGCTCGACGATTGCATGGGAATTTCAACCTAGGTATCCGAGGAAACAGTTGATGTTTAAGGCTGATAGCACCCGAATGAAGATTCAAGGAGGCATACTGGTAGATCCTGTTGAGCATAACTGATTGGCTCATTAGAGCCTTCAAGGTCAGCTACAGTATGTTTCATACAAGGCTCACTACTAACCGTGATCTGGTTATTCCTTCCTTTGTAAGGTAGCCACAAGTGAGGCAAATATATGGTGAAGTAGCTCTGAAGCTTGCAAGACCAATCCCTGCTGAGAAGAAGATTGTAGTCTTCTCGGATGTCTGCAATGACTATGTCGATACAATGGTGAACTTGGGAATTAGAAGATAATTGAATGATTACATTATTTAATTCTCCTACGGTGGGGACTTAAGACCTATCAAGTTGGATAATTTTGGCATCGGTTTTTTCTAGTTAAATGTTCAACTTCTTGCATATTGATTAGGGCATAATGTTGATTGACACGACAAAATCGACAAGGCAATTGTGGACATTGAAATTAAACGTATCGAAGGTTAAGAGAAATGGGGGAGTTGAGCCTCTCGAGTTGGTGTTTGCGGCATTCACTATAGCACGGGGGTCAACCACAGCTAGGATCGGCTTGCAGAGTTTCCCTTGTTTGGCACGGAGGGCTTAACAAGGGTAGGGGAAAAGGTGAAGGCTTTAGCTATTAGCTCACGTTGAGCGGTCGATTTGCACAACTCATATAATGACATATTAGCTCATGTTTTCTTCAAATCTTCGATGGTATTGTAATCTAAATCCATGGATGAATATTCTTGTGTTATGCACGGTGTTGCCGTGGTGGTTTTAGTGGTAACTCCTTTGGACACATTCTTAGGCATGGAAGACTCTCTTTTCGTGTTGGTTGGTGATTTTTTCAGGCATAGATCAACCATTCCTCTAGGTGAGGAGGAGGATGGTTGGTTGGTATCGGTTGGGGGTAAGATCCTACGCAACAAAGCCCTTTTCTTGTCTTACAAGGTAGGGTCTTCTATAGCACCTTTACTCCTGAGATTGTAAATTTTGGGGCATTTTTGGAGAGCATCCCCAATGAAGAATTCTTGTGTAGTGCACACATCTCCTCCACGGATGTTAGGCCCCTATACTACTAGTGTAACCCCTTATTGTTATTAGTACAACCCACTTATTATATTGATGTACCCATGTAGTGCCCATATTGTCACTATTGTGCCCCATAGAAGCCCACTATTGTTATT
>APFE030074051.1:34925-53592 GCA_000404065.3 Pinus taeda | reverse complement strand
GGACATATCAAGAAGAAAAAGGTTCAAGCAGTGAAAGATCACATCAAGCATCAACAACAAGTTCTCCAACTTTTAAAGGATAATGCCACTTCGGTGCAAAATCAAATGAAACAACAGGTAGATCAACATCGTAGTAAAAAATGTTTGATTGGGTATTTTTACCGCTACATATCAAGCAAGCTATTTATGAGAAGGAAAAGTTAGCAATACTACATGCACTTAAAAAACGACAACCTTACCGAATGGGACAAGTCTTCAAAGATGAGGATGTGGAAGCATTCTCTTGTGCTATTTCTATTATCCAACCAAATTGGATAAACGAAGCAAGGGATGAATGGAAGAAGTACGAAGAAGTATGGCCATTTATTCAAAAGTCGCAAAAGATCCTAATTCAAACAATATTGCCAGAAATTGAAGAGGAAGGAAAAATCATAGTGGAACCTGGAGCAGTCACAGAAACAAGAACCTGACAACTATGAAATCGATCAAATTCAGAGTATCTCATCAAGTGGAAGAACTTACCAGCTGAAGATTCCACATGGGAGGACAAGAATTTTATACAGAAGCATCAAGAACTACTCAAGCGTTGAAGACAACGCTTTTTGAAGGAGAGGGGCATGTTAGGCCCCTATACTACTAGTGTAACCCCTTATTGTTATTAGTACAACCCCCTTATTATATTGATATACCCATGTAGTGCCCATATTGTCACTATGTGGCCCATAGAAGCCCATGTTGTTATTTGTGCCCTTACATTTTATTGTTATGTCGGCTCTGATTACATTATGACCCTTAGACTCCTATATATAGAAAGAGGTATTCATTTGTATCATCCCAGTTTTTTTCATTTATGAATGTAAAGGGGTTGCCCCCTCGAAGAGGCTGAATTCTAAGGCGTTGATCTATCTTTTCTATCTTTTTTGAGCTGGTTTCATAACAACAGATGACCTTGAAAGTTAACACAAGAGACGGGGAATCGTTCCCAAGGGGGGGATCATCTTCTCCAAAATTATCAGTTTCCTCTTCTGCTTCCCCGACGGCCTGATATTCTAACAATTGGGTGACTATGGTGGTCATATTATGGAGCCATTCTAGGTAGTTTTTTTCAGAGTGCAAGACTTAATGGAAAGTCTATAATTTTTCTTCGCCTAACGCTTCCACGTTGAAGGTTGAGTTGATATTTTCTGAGACTTTAGGGGGAAGATTATTTCCCTTCCGGAAGAAAGGCTTAGCAGGCTTGGCCCCACCCACAATATCATTAGTTCTTCACTTTAGCTTAGATAATTCATTAGTTAGGTCCTTTAGAGATTTTTTCAGTCCCTCGAAATTGAAGGAGTCTTTATCCTTATCTGATACTTTACTTGAGGAGGCCTGGTTTTTCTTACTGGAGGACTATTCATCTAACTCATGTTCCATGGCACTAATTGATGAGACTCACCATTGAGTAATTATATCGGCCTTAATTTAACTTAATTCACCTCCTATCTTAGTCAAATAAACTATTCTCTCAACTTATTGTATACTTTTGATTATATTTTGTTTATGAGATGAATAGAGTTGGATATTTTTCTTTGTGGTCTAATGTGCATGTAATGTGGGAATAAAGGATAAAAGCAAGGAAAATGTAGGGATAAAAGATAAAATCAAGGAACTATGGTCAAGACCTTGGTAAAAACTCAAATGGGACAAGGGAGAGGAATTACAAGAGGTAAATCCTCTTCATTTACTTCCCCTCCATTCGAATATCCCTCCATGAGTTGAAAGTACAAACAACCCCCCTTCTAGAAGGCAGCCAAGCAAGTGAAGGTGAAAACAACCAAATCAAGAGTACTAGAAGGCAACCAAGTGAGTGAGAGTGAAAAAAAGGTCAAATCATGTGTACTAGAAGGTAGGCAAGCAAGTGAAAGTATGAGTTTATCTTGAGTTGGGAGCCAAACCTCCCTACTAGAATGTAGTCTTGCTAGTGAAAGGGAAAGCACGAGTTTATCATTGAATTGGGATATGTGCCTCCCAAATTTTGAAGGAGGCCATTGGAGACTTTAGATGTATAAGTAGAGAGGCTTAGGACCTTAGGTTTTTTAGTTACCAAGAGTTAGCAAGAATTCAGACTTCTCACTATAGAACTCTACTTTGTTTTCAAGTTGCAAGTCTTGTAACAGTTTTTGATTTATAATGAAGATGAGTTTTGTTTTCAACCAGCACTGAGTTAACTCAGAGGGCTAAATATCTTGGGTTAGGGCCCGACCCTAGCAGCCAAAGCTCCCCTTATTGTATTGTTATACTAGCATAGATTCTCGTTTTCTGTTCATTTGCTTAATTAGATGCTTTTTCATTACAACAATAGTACAGATTCATGGTTTCGTGTTCATTTGCTTCAGTAGTTAATTTCCATTACATCACTAACATAGCTTCATGGTTTGGTTTCCTTATTTTCTTAACTAGTTTCATTTGCATCACTACAATATACAGTAGATGATTCATGGTTTAACTGGTTATTTGTTTAAGTAGCTGCATTTCCATTACAGAAGTTTATTATTTAATTGTTCATTTGCTTAGATAGTTGCAATCACATTATAGTAGTGCAGAGTAGATAATTTATGATTTCATTCAATTAGCAGGTTAGCAAAGAGAACATTCATAAGTTTTTCCACAGGTGTCTCTGTCTTGCCTCCTCCCTCTGGGCCCATGACGCTAGGAAGAAACCCTGCAGCAACCCCAAAAACATAGAGTTTCAGTTTTGGATGGAGTTTGTTGTTTGATATAGTTACATGGTTCATTTCATGGTCATTCATTCAGTTCTTGGTCATTTTTTCCTTCACCCTCTGTCTAAGACCTCACTCATATGCCCATTCAACTTCATCATGAAATGGCTGAGAGGAATTTGTTAATTCACGTTGTAATTGGTTTTTACCCATAGACTGCCTTACACAGCAAAACCTGACCAATCACTGTCCAATCCATTTTCAACACTGACTTTATGCACTTTAAATCCCCATTGTCTATCCACCTCGTCTGATCTGATGGCTATTGCACAATCACTCGCCAACTAGCTCAACCAAATCTCCACCATTGATCTGCCTCGCCAGATCCGATGACTATTGTGTGATATCAAATGGATTTCTATCCAATCGTTATCTGCCTGAGGGCACATGATAAGAGTGGCTTCCCCATACTACGTGTCACCTAGGGAGGCTAATCGCATAAAAATTTAGAGAACAACTTACAAATTTGAGGGCACGCGAAATACAACTTACCGACTTCTAAACATGCTCCCTCATTTTCGCATGTTCCTTTATGCGCTCCAATATCCACTATCGATCTGTATCCTAATCTGACGACCATCACATCACCCACTTGCCAACTAGCTTGGCCCATATCCACTATTGATCTACCTAGCCAAATCCAACGGCTATAGCACCATATCGCACATATTTCTATCCAACTATTATCTACCCGAGAGAAAGCAAGAAAAATGCTTTTCTCATGCTACATGTCTCTCGGTAAGACTAATCGCGTGAAATTTCAACATACCATGTATGGTTTTGAGGGCACGCGAATTACAACTTACCACCTCCGCAAACCCGCTACCACTTCCACATGTTTGTTTTGCCTGTGATCTAATCTCCATCATCTATGTGTCGATTAATCATGTCTGTCCATATCTTGACTTAGCCTCTGTTATATAATCTCAGCCATCCATCCTCTTAGTTAACCATGTTCACCCATCTAACTACGTACCATCCTGAGATCCGATCTCAGACGTTCGTTTGCCTTTCACTCGACTAATTGAACGTTCCTTATGTGCTGTTGGTCCCTTATGTCTTATTTTGACCAATTTTTATCTCTGACTACTCTTCCGCTTAAATGCGGACTTAACTTAGTTTCCTTTGCTTACACCTTAGTCTAGTTTTGATGCTTTTTACTTCTGCAACTTAGATAGTAGCATTAGATTAGCGTTGTTTTAGAAATTCTGCTTCACATAGCTATTTAGATGGTTAGTTAGGGTCTGGTGTGAGTTAGTATTACAAGTTTTTTTCTTCATTATTGCAGTAGATTAGCTCGCCCTTAGAATAGATTTGCTCTTCTTCCATCAAAATCAAGCTTCTTCTAACCCTATAAAAGTCTAGCTTGGAATCCCTAGGGTCCCTTGCGAGATGAACAATGATAACAAATAGTACCTTCACTTCTACTTGTGCATATAGCATTGTGACCTCCAAGTTTGTGCGAACCCTAAGTTGATAAGTAAAGCTAGTAGTCCTAGGAGTTGGAGCATTCTTGCTGCAATACCTAGGCTCATCACTTTTTGGCACCATTGTCAAGGAAGTGTCAGAGTAGGATGTGGATTACTGCTCCTTCTTCTATTTCTAGTCTCTAACTTTCTTTTCTTCTACTTCTAGTGTTCAATTTTCTTCCATTAGTTTATTTCTAAAAAAGTAATCTAGTTTCTTTCTTTCATTTGTCATTCATCTTCTTTCCTTTCCATTCTACAATCAACAATTTCAATTCATCAAGTAGTTTCCTTTTCATTAGTATTTTTTCATTTAATTACGCAATCTCATTCTGCAAGTATTTTTCTTTCTCTCAAAAGTATTTCCATTCAATCAACAATTTCATTCTACAAGTAGTTTCCATTCTATTAGTAGTTTTTCATTTAATCAAAAATTTTCTTTCTGTAGAGTAATTTCCATCTTTAAAGAAAATCTTACAAAAACCAACCCAAAAAAATTTCCTTTCATGCCTCGTAGGAATAGGGACAATTCAGGAAAATTCTTGCCAAATACCCGCATTACATCCAATAGTCAACCTTCTCTCTTCTTCAGTGACTGTGAAGAACCTATATGTGTAGAAGAAGAGGAGGAACCCATTCCTATTGAACCAATGGCTGAAAAACAAGATGATAGAGGATATAGAGAGAGAATAGAGGGTGCCTTCCCCATTAGTAAAACCAATGGGGACACTAAAATGAAGAATATAAGCCTCTCTACCCTACCTCATTTCCATGGCTTGACCACAGAGGACCCTGAAACATTCCTATTTGATTCCTTTTTTATATGTTCAACCTATCTCTATACATAGGATGAGAAAAAGCTAAAATTGTTTCCATCTACCCTCAAGGATGCAACATTGCGCCGGTTCATGGGTTTACCTGGAGATAGCATCATAACTTGGGCTCAGATGTAGCAGGCCTTTAACAAGAAATATAGGGACTATTGTAGGTCAAAGGACACTAAAGAAGAGATTTTTAGAATGACCATAGGCAAGGATCAATCCTTAGAAGACTATGAAGAAAGATTCCAGCTTAATTACAAAAGGGCCAGGTACACAATTGACCCTAAGTCTCTGAAACTGGTCCTCCTTAGATAACTTACATTTGTTAGCAGGAGGAGAAATCCACCAAATGCCCTATGAGGATATCAAGACTGTCTTTATAAACTATTCTATGGAAACTAGGAAAAAGGGTAGGAGCAATCAACCTATGGCCAATATATCATCTTCCAACTCATCCATCAAGGGTGAAATTGGAAATATGCCAGAGGACTTCAAAAGTGAGATATTGCAAACCCTTGCCTTGCAATTGGATACCATGAATATTGAAAGGAAGCAAGAGGAAGCAGAGAGAGTCTTGACCATCTTTTGTCCTAGATGCTCTAGGAGGCATCCTAGGAAAAAATTCCCATTGAACTGTATTGAGATTTGCTTAGTTTGTGAAGAAAACCACTCCACAAACAAGTGCTCTTCGTTACCTAGACTCAAATTTGTATATCGAGGAGCTGAAGGGGTCACTGAGCATCTTTGCTACATCAACCAGAGGAGACCTCCTAGGCCTAGACCATACCAGTAGGGTATGCAAGGATCATCCCATGCATATTACAGACCCAACCAAACCACAACTATACCTTCTTAGGGACCCCTTACTCATCCTTTGTGGTCTACACCCCCTCCTTGGTCTTATGTACCTCAGTATCATTCCCAGCCAACTAGCCAGTCATTTCAACTTTACATTTAGCCACAACATCAATGGAATACCCCACCGTAGGGGTGGAGGCTCCAATTCAACAATGTTCTAGCCCTATTGCCTCCACCACCTACCCAACCACAAATCTTGCACTCTTCTCCACCTAAGCAACCCCAGATGCCTGCCGAGCCAAATCCAAACCCAAAAAATAGGTAGGATCAACAGGGATACAATGGAGAGACATCATACCTATCTTATGTTGTAGAAATCTAGGAGATCAACCTAAGATCTAGGAGATTTCTCCCAGATAACCAACCTCCCTCTCCACATAAGGAGGTTGAGGAAGAAAGAGACGAACAAAACCTTAAAGTGAATCCACCCTTTCCTGGAAGATTAGCCCAACCACTCCAGCCTACCCTAGAAGAAACTGAACTTCTAGGATAATTGAAGAATATATGTGTAAATATACCCCTTCTCTAGGCAATCAAAGATGCTCCTATCTACAATAAGTTGATTAAGGAGAAGTGTTTCAAGCATCCAGGAAGAAGAAAAAGGGATGCCCCTACCATTAATGCAATTGGTCAGCTATCTGACTTAATACTGGGGCACATAATATGTCCAAAATATTTAGATCCTAGAAGCCTTGTAGTAGATTTGCACATCAATGGTACCATTGTCCCATACACTCTGATTGATCTTGGGGCTTCCATTAATGTGATGACCAAGGACACCATGCTCAAGCTTAACCTCTATGGATCATTAAGGAAGACCACAATAGTTCTGTAACTCGCATACCATTCCACAGTCAGCCTTGAGGGAATTATGGGGGATGTGATGGTCTCCATTGACTCCTGGTAGTACCCTATAGATTTCCTAGTTCTCCAGCCTAAGGCTAAGCTTACTGGTTACCCTCTCATCCTTGGGAGGACATGGTTGGCCACCGTTGATACCTACATTAGCTGTAGAGTTGGGAATATGACCATCAAGAATGGGCATATGTCCAAACAGTTAGTCTTATACCCTCATGCTCAACCCTCCCTAGAACATGATTTACTTTATAGTTGGAGGAGGAAGAAGATGATTTTTATTATGCCCAACTTTATTCTTTGGAAGAAATCATAGAAGGAGGAAAACAAGAGGAGGATGACTTATTTGAACACTTTCTCCAAAGTCCACTCTTATTTCATAAGAGTCGAAACCATATTTGGCCGATAGAAAGCTTTGAAATTCAACCCATCTCTATCGTCTCTTGAAGAGGAAAATCCATGCAATATGTTGAAAGAAAACATATAACCTTCATTTGGAGCTACAAGGAAATGAAGGTGGTACCCCCCTTAGTGTGTACTCACCACATATACATCAAGGAAGGTTGCAAGCTAGTCAGGCAACCACAAAGTAGAATGAATCCAACCGTTAAAGACATAGTCAAAGAAGAACTACAAAAACCGTTAGATACAGGGTTCATTTACCCAATCTCTGATTGTGAGTGGGTCTCTCCTTTAGTGTTAGCTCGCAAGAAGAATGGTAAGTGGAGGATTTGTGTCAATTATAGGGAGTTGAACAAAGCCACAAAGAAGGATCATTTTCCCCTACCCTTCATTGACCAAGTGCTAGATGGCCTGGCAGGGAAGAAGTTCTTTTATTTCCTATATGGATTTAGTGGATACAACCAAATCCAAATCTACCCAAAAGAAAAGGATAAAACCACATTCACCTATCCTTGGGGTAATTTTTCCCATAGGGTCCTTCCTTTTGGCTTATGCAATGCTCTTGCCACTTTCTAGAGAGCAGTCTTGAGTATTTTTGCTAAATTAGTACATGATGTTATAGAGATCTATATGGATGATTTTACACCTTATGGCTATGATTTTCAAGAAGCCCTAACTAACCTAGGCAAAGTATTATGCGAATTCATTGAAATGAACCTGTCTCTTAGTCCAGAAAAATGTGAGTTCTTAATGACTGGAGGAACTATGGTAGGTCATTCCATATCTCAGTAAGGCCTGCAGGTGGATCCAAACAAAATAGCCATCATATAAAGGGTCCCACCTCCAAAAAAGCAAAAAGATGTCAGGATTTTCTTAGGGTTAGCTAGATACTATAGAAGGTTCATAAAGGATTTCAACAAGTTGGCCTCTCCTTTCTTTGGGTTGTTGGCCAAAGATTCTGAATTTATATGGTCAAAGATATGTCAAGAGGTCTTAGACATTCTAAAGAGGAAGTTAACCACTGCACCAATTCTAAGAGGCCCAAACCGAGCTCTCCCTTTTCATATTCATGCTGATGCCTCATATAAAGCCATAGGAGCAGCCTTACGTCAGGTAGAGGATAAATTTCCCTATGCCATCTATTTTACCAGTAAAAACATGTCAAAGGCTAAGTTAAGTCATACTGTGACCGAAAGAGAACTCTTGGTTGTTGTGCATTCAATGAACAAGTTTAGGCATTACATTATAGGCTATCAGACGTTTGTACATACTGATCATGCTGCAATTAAATATCTAATGAACAAACCAGATGAATCTGCCTACAGGTGAAGAAGGAATGATGGATGATCAATTACCAGACAAGCATTTGTTTGCTATTTTAGTGCTCTTCCCATGCTTTGCTGAGATAGTAAACTATTTGGTATTAGTGCATTTCCCACCAAAACTTCCCTCCAGAGAAAAGAGAAAGATAATCAGAAAAAGTCCCCCCTTCACCTGGATTGGGGGCAATCTATTCAAACTTGGCCCAGATCAGATCTTGAGACGGTGTGTCAGGGAAGAGGAACTTTTTGACATCCTTCTTACCTGTCATGATGGGCCTTGTGGAGGTCGCTATGCAGCAAAGAGGACAACATTCAAAGTGTTGCAAGCAGGCTATTATTGGCCTACTCTTCATCAAGATGTGAAAAAGTACATTAGTCAGTGTGATCGGTGCCAGAGGATGGGAAATCCTACTCCAATAGATGAAATGCCCCTACAACCTCAAGTGACTTTTGAGCCATTTAACAAGTGGGACATGGACTTCATTGGGCATATCAAACCTCCTTCAAAGAAAAAACAACACATTATTGTGTGCACTGATTACTTAACTAAGTGGGCTGAAACCAAGGCAATTAAGGCAGCAACAAAAGAGAAGGTAGCTGAGTTCCTAAGGGAGAATATATTCTACAAATTTGGGTACCATAGAGCGCTAGTCACAAACAAAGGCAGCCACTTTACCTCCAGCATGATTGAAGAACAGCTCAAGCATCATAAAATTAATCACAAGACCTCCACTCCTTATCATCCACAAGCTAAGGGGCAAGTGGAGATGACCAACAGAGCACTGGAGAACATCCTAACTAAGGTGGTGAGCAACAGCAGAAAGGATTGGGTAGAAAGACTAGTTGAGGATCATGGAAGGTATCTTATCTTCTGAAAATTTGTCCAGAAAGAATTTCTGGAACTCCTCCCATGTTCAGATGGAGGCAATAGGCAGTGCCCAATACTGTGTGGCCGCTTTATTTTCAAGGGTGTGTAAGAATAAGAGACATGCTACGTCATCAAATTGGACCTTCATTGTTTGGAAAGCCAAGTAGAAATTGCTAATGTGGTCATCGGCTGAGGTCCCTTTCTCTGGGTGGAACTTCAGGATGTGTTTCTCAAAATGGCGAGGCATATCATGAAGTAGGACTCTAAGGTTTAAAGGGGATTGATCCATCCAGGCTAGCAGCGGGGGATAGTGGTTTGCTCTAGGGTTGAAAAGGAGGCGATGATCATTTCCTTTTGATTCACTATCTGTGCCTGACCCTCCGCTGATGTGAGGGGGCACGTGCCTTCTCTTCTAGGCACTCTGAGGTGTCCTAGATCTCTATTTTTTCTCATATTCCATGTGTTTCTCAGATTTCTTAGGAGACACTGATTGTTATAGAAGTTTACGCGGTCTCTAAGGTAGTCCCCATATCCTTGCCCCAAGATCCCATGAGTGCCTTCCTCAGTGATTCGTCAATTGTTCCCGTGTATTTCCTCTGGATGTATCTAGTTGTTTTCATCAATAAAGGTATCCTTAGGCTCACCTTCTTCATATTCAAGATGGCTCTCCAATCCTTCGGTAGATAGTCTCTCAATAGCGTCCACGTAGTCATCCAGGGTTAGGTCGATTAACTACGATATATAGTTAATCGGGATGCCTTGGCGCATATGTTGAAGGTTGGAGGTACAAGAGTTGGCTAGGGAGTTAGTGGCGAGAATACGTCTTAGACCCTGCAAAATTGTAGGGTGATAGGGTGCAGAGCCTTGAGTTGTTCATTAGTGACTTCATACATAGGGATTTCCTCTCCTCCGGGGGCGTCTTCTAGGTGGGGAATATTGGATTCTTCTGAAGTGGTTTCATGAAGGGTGGCCCGAAAGGAGGATTGGATGGTATCTAAGCAGGCATGGGAGGCTGAGGTTGGTTACTTCCTTTATGGGAAGTCTCTATGTGAGGAGGGATTTTATTGCTTGCCATGGCCCTCCTTCTGCTGCCAAATCTATTGATGGGCTGGAATTTTACACCAACAGTCAAGGGGATCTCCCCAGTGTAGTTTCCCAACTAGAGGCTTCACCATGTGTGTTAGGGATCCCTTTCGGTATGTAGGCCCGATTGTTGTTCAATTTTGTAGAGATAGCTTCAGACGGAGGTGGGATATGAACTTAATCGAATGTATGAACTTTAACAAACACAAGAGAGTAATTAACAAATATCTAGTACCATATATACCATGAATTTCCAAAATGTAAACAACACAACCTTATATAAAGTTATTGTTAGCAGGAATTTAGATAAGACTTATGTATATTAGAAAATAATGCTTAACAATTGAAAATAAGTTCACAACAATCAACCATTTATAAGCATACAAAACTGTGTAGTCAAGATAGATTATACTAATACCAAAAGAAATAGTTCACCGGTACGAGCATAGAGTTAGTAAGCCAAATACCATTCATACATAGAAAAACCAGATTTGAAGTATGAAACAACATGTGATGAGACCGCACATCAAATAGCTTTCAGGAACATTTGATCCATCAACTGAAGAAAATACTAATGGCACAAGCACAAAGATATTTGAGGAATCCAATAGTGAAGACATACAATCAACTCTTGTATTAATTAGAAGGACATCAATTATCTAAAGTAACATATGTATATAGATATATCTATATACATATATATATATATATATATATATATATATATATATATATATATATATATATATATATTATATATATATAGATATATATAGATATATATGTGGTGTGTGTGTGTATCTCCAATATAGTCCTCAGCAAAAAGCCCTTACAAATGAGGCATGAGGTTATGTTTATAAGATAAGAGTGACCCTTGGTCTACCCTTGACTCTTGGGCTACCTCATGACCTTTCATCTACCAAATGACTCTTGGCATTCTACATGACCTTTCACATTTAGTGGGGATTATGTGCTACTGTAGTACATAATGTCGCAAAAATGGCTATCGACCTACTTGACTAATCTACTGATGGGAAGTTCTAAAATTTTGTGCCCGAGATTTTCTATCAGATAAGTGCTCCATATGTTATATTCTTTCACAATAGGATAGATTCATAGCTAGCCTTCATCATGTCGATGTAAGCACTCAAGTGCATCCCGGAGGAGGGTGTCCTGTTTGGCATGCACATGATTATTCAAGGTACCTAGCTTGGTGTAGAGCCTCACTAGTTATACTACATAACGCTTGATGTTTTCTCTAGTGATTGGAATATCTCCTATATGGGCTGCTTGTCTATATGTCTCTACAAATGCCTATAATTCATTGTTGATCTCCTCCAGATTTTTTACCTGTCCAATCTCTCCCATGTAGTTGGATCACTGATTCCAAGCTGCTGAACGACTATTTGTACGAGGCCAGCACCCTCTCCACATCTTTGCCTAATTTTTCTCTGGACTGAACTTTGATACGGAGTTGGACCCTAGTATTTTTCATAGTGATCCAATATTTCCTAGGGACCACTGCCGAGGCTTCGGGGTACTTTTTAGATCATTGTATTCTATCCAAAGCGGTCATGGCTTCTTTGAGCATGGAAACCCTCTCTTTTAAGTGAGTCTGAATGACTATGATGGGTGATATACTGTAGTGCAGTTTTGACATCTCCTCATAATATACTTCCATGGTCTCCCCCAAGGTTTCTATTTCTAATGTGATTACCACTTCGAATTTTGTTGAGCTTGTGTGTAATAAGTAGAGTGTCATATTCTCCTCCTCCATCCTTTTCTTCTCTTGTTTTGTCACGGTGGCCCTTTGCTCGGATGCATACAACCTGTTTTGCAAGTCTACAATTTGTTTACTCATTCAAGCTACATTGTGTTATGTAGCAGCCACGAAAGTTGTTCTGGTAGAGGCGATCATTTGAGGACTTGTCATGACTTTGGGCATGATATTTGTTGCCGTAGTTACTAACAACAGGTGAGTTGCCTTACTGCTGAAATATTTCTTCCTTTCCTGTATAATTTTTAGGTTTACTTCATCAAATGTGATTTTAGCTAGATCTAAGACCTCCTCATCTTGTTCTTCTGAGATGCCCAACTCTCAGAGGGGAATATGTCCGCCAGTGATGGGAGTGGCGAGAGGTACGTCTAAGGGAGGAAGCTCAACTTGTCCTAAGCTAAATTCGACTGCTCTACTTGTCTCCCCTTGTTCATTTTTCTTGGCTTCCTTTTCCTTGTCCATCCTAAGGTCTTCTTCCCATTGCCTCGTTTCTCCCTCTGCTAGTGCCCGTTGCCTCTCTAGTTCCTCCTCCATGTTCTTCAGCTCTTGCTCTAATAATTTATTCTCTTCTTGTTTTCTCCTTTTAGCTTCCTCTACTTGCTTTCGTTTTTCAGACTCTTCTACTTGTTTTTTCTTTTCAGCTTCTCCTTTCTTTCTTCTCTCTATTTCATCTTGTGCTTTCTTTTCTTCATCCTGCTGCATTTTCTCCTCTTCTTGTTTTCTCCTTTTCTCATTCTTGCTCTAGTCGTCAGAGTCTCGAGATCGTTTTCTCTCCAGTTCTCTTTTCCTCTTGAGCTCTCACTTCTTCCTTGCCAATTTGTCATTTCTTTATACGAGTGTAACTTCCTCCTCCTCATTGTCGTTTAGGGGGTCTTCAACCTCTTTCCCTTTGCATTTCCCCAATTCCTTGGCTCCCTTTGGTGTTTCATGCCTTTGTTTCTTCACGGTTGAAGCTCTTTCTCTTAGGCTTACTTCCTTCTAGGAATTTTCGAGGATCTCATCTTATATGGCTTGTAGTTCACTTGGGTTGATTTCCCTCGTGGATTTATACCAATTCCTAATCCCGTCCTCAAGGTCCTTCTTGGTGTGGGCATAAGACTAACTGAATTTCACCTTCTTACAATGGGAAGCAATGACTTTCTTGGGTCATATGTTCGGTAATTCAAGGTTATGAAATGGCTCCCATCCAACCCTTCAACTTCTACTTCTACCTGTTTGAAGCTTTTTACCACATATGCCCCAATAGTGAGAGGAAAAGGTGGCCATGGTTTCTTCTTTCCTTCATTCAAAATGTTCATGAAACCCTCTGTCGTTTGGTAACAGATTTCTCACAGAAGTGTCCTATCCATGATGAACTTGGGAAGAGTGTGAGGAGCTTTATGAGTACTGAATACTTTGACGATCATTCCTTGATCAATGGGCAACCAATGAGCTACTTTGACCACGGTCAACATGTCTCCCTAAGACATGCAAGGTGATTCTTCCACAAATAGCAGTTGGTATAATGGGATAATAAATGTTTTCGATATCACATCCAACATGCTTCTATAAGTTGTGTCCGTGAAGACTTTGTAGTGGCAGTGGATGGGGTGGGCCACTGATGTGTCCCAATTACAACTCCAGTGCTAGAAGTAGCACCTTGAATAGACAATATCAAGGAGGTATGACGACATATAAAATTTTGGAGGCTGCTCGATAGGTGGGATTTAGGTAGCATCTATGTTTGTCCTCAAGGATGATGAGAGGAGGCTTTCCTAATTAAAAATATTTCCTTGAGTGTCAACAACATACATGAGAGGGACCCATGTGCCAAAAAGGAAATCATAGTCTACCTTTCCATGTAACCGGCATATCATCGCAGTGATTAACTAATATACTTTGTGTATCCCCTCTATCTTCTAAGCCTGGTCTATCCTAGCCTAAAATTATGCTGCGTCTTGCCACCAATCCCTTAAGATGTCTCTGTTGGGGTTGTGAACTCGGCGAGCCACTTGGTGTTAAACGTCTACTACCTCTCAGGCAATCTATAGTAAGTGTTGATTTATGCTGGAGAGATGGTGCTTATGAGTGCCTTGTCATGAGCCCTGATCATCTAATCATATATATCTATACACTACAAGATCCATTCAATGGTTTTCGTGCACGGGAACACTGGGCGAAGTACCACTGCTTTATGCAACTTTGACTTCTTTATGTTGATATACACTTGGAAGTCTTCCTGTGTTTCTACGATATCCTTTTTAGAAAAATCCTTGCAAATCATATACCAGGAGAGCTTCGTGGTTTTACTTATCTTGCAAGTAGTGTAGCCAAATATAGGTGGTTTTTCTTCTGGATCATCCTCCCATGCCCTGCTTCCTAAGGTGTCTTACATAACTTTAGCAGTTGGGTGACCCATTTCATCTTTGGAAGAAGAAATGGATATACACTCAAACTTGATGTCACCTGACATGTCAAAAAAACAGTCCCACAATGAGAGACATGGCATGAAAATCAGTTGAGACCGTACAACAAAAAGGAGTCTTAGACGATGGCAAGAAGGTCACGGGGAAGACAAGTCACATGATCGCAGATTTCAAGATTGCGACTGAGCGACCGAGTTCATAGGTCACGGTTTTAAATGAGGTTGCAAGGTCATAGTTTATAAAATTCTATCAGAGGTTGCAAAATAGGATCGGGTCTAAAGTTGCAAAATATGATCGGGTCGCAAGTTGCGACTAGATGGGGAACGCGAAGTTGCGAGTCGCGAAGTTACGAAGTCGCAAAGTCGTGCAGTAGCATAAGGAATGGTATCATGGTCGCGAGACGCATGACTAAGGCTTAGGAAAGCTCAAAGAAGACACTAAATGGCCTTGGGAGGCTAGGGTTGGCCCTAGAGGAGTGATGTTTAGGCTTACTGATAAAAGTGAGAGGATCGGGGTTAGGAAAAAATGTGCCTTCTGAGTGCAGGCAAGGGGTGAAGAGGCTAGGGAAAACTATGAGGTGCAAAATGAGAGAAATGCTAAGTAAAAAGGATAAACCCTAGGGTGAGAGATTAGCTAAAGGTCGAGAGGGTCAGACAGGGACACTTGGAAGAAAAAACTGATTGTAGGAGGGAGGACTGTTACTTACCGGAGCCAGATGCATGTGCGAATTTGGGTTAGAGGGACTTCTAGCTTCCCTTGCAACCAACAGAACCTTAAAAAATGCAACTGGGATGACCTCCTATTTATAATATAGTTACAGATGTGGGTGTCACGAGGTTCAAGAGTGCGTCTATTGCAACTAATGCAACCATGTGACCTAGGTGGTCGCATAGTTGCATGGGTCGCATAGTCTTGTTAGAGGATGGAAGGGTGCAGAGCAACTTTGTGACCTTGTGAACTTGTGACCTTGCGACCTTGTGACCATGTAGGTCGCAGAGTCGCAAACTCACAAAGTCGCACATATGACTGACGGGGAAGTGAGATGTATTGCAACCTTGCAACCTATGCAACTTGGAAGGTTGCAGAGTCGCAAGGACTTTATGAGGGTGGAGGCGCAACTATACGACCTTGTGACCTATGAGTCATTGTGGTCACAATAGTTGTTATGGTTGCAATGATTTTCCATAGTCGTGTTTCAACTCGACAACCCGCATATCAAGGCAGGAACTGGTGACTTGGTTTAACTTAGCCAAAACTTAGATTTTTCCTTAGTTTTGCTGCCACTAATGAGCTTTTCTTGCGTAGAACCTGGCAGGGCCAAGGCTTGACCTAGTGTAGGGACTCCAAAAGTTTAAGGATCCCCCAATTTTTTGAGGCGTTGTTGCAGCAACTACAATAGTGTCCTAAATTCCAAATCGACCAAGTCTATTTAATTTTGTCTTTTTCCTTAATTTTTTCTAGACTTTTTCTTCTTTTTCTTTCAATTTTGTTTGTTTAGCTTGTGAGTGTTGTTTCATTGGTTTTGTTGACCGAATGCTGGCATTTTAACTTATTTTAGTTTGTATAAGGTGTTTTTTTAAGTTTTTCATTGCCTTTCCCAAGTGTCGTATGCATTATCCAATTTTTTCACTAATGGTCATTGTTGCAGTGACTCTCTCCACATGCTTCATTTTCATTCAATTTTATTGATTCCTGCACTTTTTTCACTTACATGCATCATCATTCACTTAGATTTGAACTCAGTGTCACACTCTCCTTCAGATATGTTCAATTTCACACTTCCCTTGGGAATATTTGGGATTTCTTGGCCTGAATCGCATTTCCCTGGCATTCACTGTGCATTTCTCAAGCTCAAGGCCTCGACCTTAGCTTCAGGAATTATGAAGAGGCTTCCTAGGTCTTGATCCAATTGTGTACTATACATTTCTAGGAGCAAGCCCTAATCCTTGGCCATTGAGGTTACGCAGTGTGTAGTTTCTCCTAGCCTATGCCCAGACTGAACTATGCATTACATAGTTCCAGGCTACAAGACCTCCCCACTGATTGTTGGGACTGTGTAATGCATAGTTCTAGTAGGCAGGCAACCACATCTGTGAACCAAGATTCTGCAATCCCTCCCAGCATTAGCCCGATTTGTTTCTTGGTCTATTCTTTAAGTTGGTTTTTGTTTTAATCTAACATTTTCATGCCATGAGTGTCCTCTCTATCTCCAAGTAGAACAATTGTTGATCATCTCTCTAGTAGTTACAGTTAACATGGCCTCCAAGAGAGTTGCAACAAAGGATACTGTCAAGAGTAGTACTTAGGAATGTTGAAGAATCTAGGGCAAAGTAGTGTAGTGTGATTCTTCGTTACTTAAGAAAAAAAATAATAATTTTGAATCAATGAAATGAACAAGTTATTTTCTCACTTTTCTAAAGGTATTGATTAATTTTGGATTGATGATGAAATATGAATGGCTAACTTTGTATCCAAGATTTTTAGCAACAGAACCATGCACATTCCGCAGCTGAAGTCTAATTCTGCAGCCAGAAAAACCTCATTGTTCAAATCAGCCTATCTCTCTCATACAAAATCAGATTTTGATGATTTAAGTATCGTTGGAAAGATCTCAACAAAATCTATACAATGAGAAATATATCATTAGAGTTTGAAATGGAAAATAATGAAATAAATTGCTAAAAAGAAGCAACATTCAACTTGGGGCACCAATTCCAAATCAGGTATAAATTCTTTTGATTTTTCCTTTGAAGACCTGTTTCATTAATACAAATTCTTTGTTTCATGTGTAAATATCATAACTAGAGAGATTGATCACCTCTCTCCTTTGATAATCTTCCATTCCATTGCAGAAGAAGTATTAGTTTTTTTTGCAAGTTCCAGGAGGAAGGACAAATGACTACAAGAGAATGGTGTCTCTCTAAGAGACCAATTTGTTTCATAAAAGGATGATCAGCAACAAAGAGGGAACATGTTGATGCAAAATCAGATCCAAACACTTGAAAAACTTTCAGATATTATTGTCTCCATCACATCCATCCATCCATCACATCCATCCATCCTTCACGTCCATAATAAACCATTCACCTCATTTCACTTCATACTTTTCCATTTACATTCACATCCACTTTCCATTTCTTTTTGTCCATTCATAACCCACAAATAAAAGCAAGAGGCTCATTCATATGCTTATTGCCCATTGTCATTTCTATTCTCCATTGCCATCTTTCATTTTCATCTTCCATTCCTTGTCATTTTCATTCTGCAAATAAGCCCTGCTTCAATGCAAATTATTGAGTCCATAGTCCTTTGAGTCTAAGTTCTTTGTAAAAACACCTTGAGGCTTGCATGCCTTAATGGCAAGTCCTCATGCTGATAAACAATGGGAATACATTAATGTCCCTTGTTCATCAGATCTTCTAGGTGACTCGACATCGACAAATTCATTCGTACCTAGCAAGATGTGTTTGGGCATCTTGACTCTCATTGTCATCAATGGTGAGAGTGCTTGTGTTGACTAGTGGCATCCGTTAATGGCCACTAAGCCAACAATTTCCTACTATGTTCGACATCAGAACATCTTTTCACATAGTAGAAATTGTGTTAATGCATTTTGAAGACATGAAGACTATTGTTTCAGCATTTTGGAGCAGATTCAACAAGTTTTAGTAGAAGCAATAAAAAATCATCTTATCTCTCTATCCATGACTCCTCTTGTTCAGCCACTTGAAGAAAAATATGATCAGAATTTTTCAGCCACCACACATACAACTCATCCATTCCAAAGGGTAAGTGAAGGTACGTCATTTTCTAACCTTTGACCATAGAATTCCATAAAAAGTTAGAATGATAATTGTTGGAAAAAAATTTATCTTCCTCATTTCATAAAATTGCCAATACCATCAGTTGGGGGGGGGGGAAATACATTCATATTCATATCTTTCCATGTCCATAACATATTCAAGAGCTCACATACTTCCAACATATATTAATTATTACATTGCTATTATGAGCATACAATGGCTTTTGAAAAAGTGCTTAAAGGATA
>APFE030074051.1:5725-20248 GCA_000404065.3 Pinus taeda | reverse complement strand
ACCAACCACATGGGCATCTCCAGAATTATCCCGACATGGATCCTATCCTAGTCACCCAGCCCAGATCGATGAAAAAACCAGTCTAGGACCTCATTCAAAGTCTTGTTTTTTTTTTAGCATGGTTTTCCTTGAAGTCTTTGCTGCCTGAAATTGAAAAAAAAAACCCCTTGTGTGGCTTTCAAAAGAGTGTATGTGGCATCCAATTTATGTGGAAATTTTTGAAAACCTCCTAATTTGACTGTGATATTGTGATTGTTAACTGCTATCAACGTGGAAAATCGTATCATGGAGTGAAATTATAATGAAAACCAAGTTGAATGTAGATGCTCATCGAAATGCAAAACGGAATGATATTCAAAATGCAAAGTTTATTGAAGGAGATCTAAACAAAATTGGCGATGATTTTGGGAATGAATTTCCACACCCTGATATTATTATCACAGACCCTAATCGGCCAGGCATGCACACAAAGTTGATTCGCTTTCTCCTGAACCTGTGGGCTTCACGCATCATATATGTGTCCTGTAATCCTGCTACTTGTGCCCGGGATCTTGACTACCTTTGTCATGGCTTAGTGAGCCTTGTAAACAATATAAACACTTATGTTGGAAACACATCGATTGGAGAACAAGAGTATATATATTGCATGGCAATTCAACTATAACAGAGTGTTTACGAGGACTCATGTTTGAAATATCAGCAAACTCTTTCTTTCAAACAAACATTTATCAGGCGGAGAAACTTTCCCAGCCTATAGGACGCTCATGAACCTGCAAATGAAAAAAAAATTCAACCACAGTCATCCAGAAAAAAAAACGTAAACTCAGAAAAAACATCAAAATTCAAACGCTCGATTTGCCCAAACGGTAATGAATTTCAAGAAAATAAAACATGGGTTTTTCTGCCAGGTGGGTTAATTAGATAACCCAGAAACCGTTTGGGAAAATTCGTGGCGGTCTGGGAGAAATCTGCGGTTCTTCGGAGCGCATTTTTGAAGTGCCGCGTGAGAAAAAAAAAACAGAGTTTTAATTAAATGAACAGCAGTTATTTAATGCAGCGTGCCTGAAGAAGATAAATCAAATTATGACTCAAACATTTGCTGGCATTCAATCTTGTTTACGTGTCTTTAAATCTCATGCAACCTCCGTGACTAACAGCCAACAACAGAGACGTATCCCAATTGAATTCTCCAAGCACCTGTTTAACGATTAATTCCATAACTTGACCAAGTTGAACACGACTCTCTGTCACGTCAATCGTTTGACTGAAGACATCAACGTCATGCCATCTCATGGGGTAACACGATCGCTGTTTATGCTCAGAGTGAAGATGTCAAAGAAAACCTTGAGGCCGGAAGGAGTGAGCCATGATATTGTTATCAGGTTTAGTGTATAGCCAGCGTGTGCAACACCTCCGAGTTTTTTTTTTCCCCCTTTCCATATCTTCGCAGCCTCTTTGCATACATAGTGACTCCATTTTCATATTACCTATGCATAAAAATCACCATGTTTTCACATATAGTTACTATGTCCATATCCATAAACATCTGATTTTTATCCACACAGCCACTCCATTTCACAGTGTTTTTACACTCAGCAATCCCGCAGCCATTTAGTGATCCCGCAGCCATTTAGTGATCCTGCAGCTGTTTTTTTTAAACTCTAGGTTGTAGGTGTCATCAGGCAAAATAGGTCACATGGGTAGCTAGGGAAATGTCAGTACATGGATGGTGTCCTATTCATTCGGTCAAATTTGATGAAAAAGACCCCGGTCAAAGGGAAGTCAAATTGGGTGTTATCATAAAGTCGCCACACTTAGTCGCCACATTAAGTAGCTGCATGTCAAGAAAAAAAAAATAATTTTGAATCAACGAAATGAACAAGTTATTTTCTCACTTTTTTGAAGGTATTGATTAATTTTGGACTGATAATGAAAATTGAATGGCTAACTTTTTATTCAAGATTTTTAGCTACAGAGCTGTTCCTCAATTCCGCAGCCAGAAAAACCTCATTGTTCAAATCAGCCTATCTTTCTCATACAGAATCAGATTTTGATGATTTAAGTACCATTGGAAAGATCTCAACAAGATCTATACAATGAGAAATATATCATTAGAGTTGGAAATGGCAAATAATGAAATAAATTGCTGAAAAGAAGCAACATCAAATTGAGGCACTAATTCCAAAGCAGGTATAAATTCCTTTGATTTTTCCTTTGAGAACTTGTTTCATTAATACAAATTCTTAGTTTTGTGTGTAAATATCATAACTAGAGAGATTGGCCACCTCTATCCTTTGATAATCTTACATTCCATTGCAGAAGAAGTATTAGTTTTTTTTGCAGGTTCCAGGAGGAAGGACAAATGACTACAAGGGAATGATGTCTCCCTAAGAGACCAATTTGTTTCATAAGAGGATGATCAACAACAAAGAGGAAATATGCTGATGCAAAATCAGATCCAAAAACTTGAAACTTTCAGATATTATTGTCTCCATCACATCCATCCATCCATCACATCCATCCACCATACTCCATAATAAACCATTCACCTCATTCCACTTCATACTTTTCCATTTACATTCACATCCACTTTCCATTTCTTTTTGTCCATTCATAACCCACAAATAAAAGCAAGAGGCTCATTCATATGCTTATTGCCCATTGCCATTTCTATTCTCCATTGCCATTTTCCATTTTCACTTTCCATTCCTTGTTATTTTCATTCCGCCAATAAGCCCTGCTTCAATGCAAATTATTGAGTCCATAGTCCTTTGAGTCTAAGTTCTTTGTAAAAACACCTTGAGACTTGCATACCTTAATGGAAAGTCCTCATGCTGACAAACAAGGGAATACATTAATGTCCCTTGTTCGTTAGATCTTCTAGGTGACTCGACATCAGCAAATTCATTCGTACCTAGCAAGATGTGTTTGGGCATCTTGACTCTCGTTGACATCAATGGTGAGAAGTACTCGTGTTGACTAATGGCATCCATTAATGGCCACTAAGCCAACAATTTCCTACTATGTTCGACATCAGAACATCTTTTCACATAGTAGGAATTGTGCCAATGAGTTTTGAAGACATGAAGACTATTATTTTCAGCATTTTGGAGCAGATTCAGCAAGTTTTAGTAGAAGCAATAAAAAGCCATCTTATCTCTCTATCCATGACTCCTCTTGTTCAGTCACTTGAAGAAGAATATGATCAGAAGTTTTCAGCCACCACACATACAAATCATCCATTCCAAAGGGTAAGTGAAGGTACGGCATTTTCTAACTTTTAACCATAGAATTCCATAAAAAGCTAGAATGGTAATTGTTGGAAAAACATTTCTCTTCCTCATTGCATAAAATTGCCAATACCATCAGTTGGGGGGGGAAATACATTCATATTCATATTTTTCCATGTCCATAACATATTCAAGAGCTCACATACTTCCAACATATATTAATTATTACATTGCTATTATGAGCATACAATGGCTTTTGAAAAAGTGCTTAAAGGATAAATTGGATACAAACAAAATCATGGTTGTCACACAAGAACCAACCATCATGCAATCCAATAAAGATATACTTTGAAACAATAATCAAAATATCATTATGCAAAGTTCAAAGATCAAAATAGAAGGCAAAAAAAAAAAATGGTTGTAACACAAGAACCAACCATGTTGCAATTCAAATAATGATTCTCAGTGATCATGGTGTTCTTTACATGTTTGATCTATTTCTTCATTCACTACTTCTTAGATAGATAGGTCAACCATCTTATGCTTCTTGTGAGAGCATCTCTTCATTTCTTGCTTCTCAGACTAGTCATCACTTCTTTTTTCTTTGTAGTAAACAATCTTATGCTCCTTGTCTCAACATATTCTTTTGTTGACCTTCATTTCATTGTAATACATGCCTTTGAGCATATTCTTGGTGAAAGACATTCTTTCATACTTGATTATGTTATAGTACTATACCCATGACTCAATAATATACAAATGATAATCCTGACTAAACTTTGATGCATACATACCTGATCTTGATTCTCCTTTGATAATATTAGCTTGATTTTGTTGTCCTTGGTGTGGTCCTTCTTGCTTCATCTTAGATTTCCTTCATATCATCCTTTTCTTGAATCCCATGAATGGGATTCCCAATGAGACATCTGCTTCTTTTTCATGAATCTTCTTTTGAAGGTTCCATCATAGGATCTTGAATACCCTTACCCTACAAACTTTTCTTCCCTTTGGATGATGGAGGTCTTCTAATATTCTTCTTCATGAACAATTTTCTTTTATAGTGGATGATGTCCTATTCTAGATATGCTCCTCCAACTTGAATATCTTGAGCTATATCTATCATGCTACTATATTCTAGAAGATATTTCTAACCATGGATTTTATTCTTATTATAAATGCTTCTTCTTCATGAGTATCTAGAACAATATGTACAACATGCTTCTAGATGTTTCTAATCATGTAATTTTATTATATTCCTACATTCTCCTATCCTACTCAAAATCTTGAAAGAAGAAATGAGTTTGACCTAGTCATAGTAGAGATCCGAAGGATCTTCCTTCTTTTGCTTCCTTTCTTCTTCTTTTGCCTCTTGAGTCATGTGAGCTTCTTCCCTCTTTCATTTGTTGTTGTTGCACTTATTAATCTTGGGACAATTATTTTTGTAGTCTCCATATTCTTGGTATTCCAAACATTGGATTTTGGAAATGTCTTCGTTGTTTTCTCTTCGTGGATAAAATTTGCCAAATTTTCCATTTCTCATGGCCCTCGTAGAAAATGCTTGCTCCATTGATCCCACATATTCCTTTGGTTTGAGTCTAGTTTCCTAGGTCCTGCATAGTGACCACATTTACTTGAGAGTGGTTGCTTCCTTCTTGGCATATATGCTTGATGTGAAGTTTCCCCAATCCTCACGTAGAGCATTGAGAACTATAATTATCATCAATCTACTCTAGATGACTTCCCCAAGCTCTTGAAGTTGATCTCTCATTTCAGAGATTTTCATGAAGTAGGGAATTATTGCTTCCTTCGTTATCTTCATTTTGTACAATTCATTCCTCATAGATATTACTTCTTTGGTAGTGGATACTGAGAATAGCTCTACTAGCTTATCATAAATTTCATTTGATGTCTCAAATTTGGAGACATAGGGAATGAGAGAGTATTTGATTGATTCTATAATAATTCTTTGAGCTCTTGTCTCATCTTTATTGTACTTGTCTAAGGCTTGAGTTTGTTCGTTAGCAACGACACTGATATTCCCTTTGACATGTTCTAGGAGTTAATTCTCCTTGAGAAGTAAAACAGTCCTCTTCATCCATGCAAGAAAGTTATTAGTATGTACCAATTTGTTGTTTTCCTTGTAAAAAGACATTGATGTGTATTCAGAAGGGGACATATACTTACTTGATGGATTTTGAAATGTAATTGACTTCTTTTCTCCTTGAATTCTTGATGGTTTGCTTTCCTTGGACCTTGATGTTCCTCAACATGTTTTCTCTAAGTGGGCTTGCTTGATCATCATACTTTCTTGATGATTTGTGGCTTGATGTAGATCCCTCTCTTATCTGCTCTTCTTTGTAGGTGCCTTTATATAAGGCTCTTATTCTAGTTTTGTAGACCTTCTTGATGAATGATGGATTATAGACCCTTATTGTCCTTGAATTTATTGAGACTTATAGGCTTGATGCTTCAACTTTGTAGATGCCTCTCCTTGATGAGTGTTCTTAAGTTTACATTTCCTTGATGTGTCACCTTCACTCGGATACCATTTTGAAGAATCTAGGGCAAAGTAGTGTACTGTGATTCTTCGTTACATCATAAAGATTTGTGGAGTATTTTTCCTTTTCCTTATTAGCTTAATATTAATATTTGTATTATTATTTCATGTGTGTGTACTTCATCAAACTGCTACCAAAACATAAGAACACAAACAAAGGATATTAGCTCTCTGTTAAGGCCAAAACCTCTCTTCTCTTTAGAGGAAAACCCTTTAGTGAATTTATCTTATTGAAGCTTATATTGACCAATTCCAAACCCTAGACCCTTGACAAGAAGATCCTCCAAGAAGAAGTCAATTCTTCCCTCCTTTCTCCACCTTATACCCCGACACTTCTTCCGAATTTTTTTTTCCTGGCACTTTGTCCTCCTTCTTCCTGCACTTCGTTCTCCTACTCCTTGGTGATAAGATCTCTTATGATAGATCTAGAAGAGATGGTTCTCATTGATTCTAAGTGAATCTTCTCACATAGGATAATTTTTTCCTTCTCTTCACTAATCGAGCTTCTTCTTCATGTAATATTGCAAACTTGATGTGGCAACATTGCATCGCAAAATTCTTGCACGTGTGGGAAGTTTCGTGGTGTGTCTGGTTCCTTTCTCCTTCATATGTGAGAGTCTCTTCTTCACTGAATGAGAGGCCTTATAGGCCTAATTTCCAAGCCCAAACAATGAGAAGTATGTTATTGTTATATTGCTACCGATATGTCCACATAAATCCCTCCTTTTCTTGCATGTGCGACTACATTTTTCCCTAGAAACAACCCTTTAATCTTCACTTAGACTTCTCCCCCCTTCATTATACTAGAGGCTCTTTATCTTCAGGTTGTTTCACTCCAATATTGGCTCCTTTCCTTTTCTTATTTCAAATATCCTTGAATTCACTATAGAGGAGTGGGAAACTCTATATATAGAAGTTTATCCCTCCATTTAGGCTGACTAGAACGTTGACTTGTCACATTGTTTGTAGGCCGACTTTGAGGGTTGTTTGGAGGCTGATTTTTTAAGCAGACTTCATTTAGATTCTATGGTGGTATAGTATGCTTGAAGGATCTTCTTAATGGGGCCTTTGCATAGGATTAGAATTGACTTTTCTTGGAGGTTTTTCTCTTTGACTTTATTATATTTTTATACATGATGCAACATGCCCTTAAGGTCTTCAAAATAATTCTTTCAGCTCTTTGACTCACCTATAGCAGTTTGACATGTGGTAGACCTACTTCAAGGAGAATAAAACTAATTGACATATATTGTTAAAAAAAATATTTTTTCTTGAATAAGTACAAATATCAAAAGTACATTTATGAATACTAAACCTAGTTATATTTCCTTGAATAGGAAAGCAGTTGAATAGGTGTCAGTGAAATTGCCAGTTTATGTATACACTCAGTTGTACACCGAGAAGAGAATGAAATTGACATGGAAGAAAATCAAGGATACCTTTGTAGAGGAATTCAAGGAAGACTTAGAGGATCAATAGGTTTATATCAGTATCCAACAATCAGGCTTATAAAAGGTTGCATGTAGGTACCCCACCATCCCATGTGTGGACATCATCTGTTAGATTGTCTCACACACAGATCCATAGACTATGACAATGAGAATTTCCATTAGAATATAGTTTTCCACCTTCAGGGTGGGGAACTATCAGCAGATGTATCACTTCCCTTAGCTGGTGAACCGCATGGACACACTTTTCTATGCCACCCATAGCTTTTTGAACACCAAAGAGATTTTCAAGCATTGGGTGAAAGAGATGTCAAAGATCAGAAAAAGCCCAATCATGTTTACAGGACAAAGTCTCATAGGAACGTCAACCATTTCTTGATCATCTTTGCATGCTGATTATATGGTCAAGTGAGCAAAGAGATCGTTCCTGAAAGTTGGGTAGTTGTATTATACTAGTTGGTGAATGATGGAAGGCCATTCAACTTTTCAAACTTGTTGGTTCTTAAGCTGAATGTCCATGTGACTATTGGGAGAAAGATCCCCCAAGGGAAGTTTTGGGGCTAAAAACCCATGTTTGAGTTAAATTTTGTAATAAAATGGTAAAGTATTTGTATTTTATGGTCGCAGAGCATGAAGGTGTTATGTGTCATAAAGGGTAGTCAGCCCTTAGTTTTTTAAAGTAAAGTTGATTGTAAGATATCTACCCATGGTCCACAGACCATGAGATTGTAAAAACAAAGCTAAGCTCTAAATAGTTTTAGAAACAGAGAATGATGAATAATATAAGAGATTCGTAGCTTTGAAGTAAGAAGTTTGTGTCTTGGGTCATATTGTAGGAAGAGGCTCTACAACTAAGTGCGCAAAGGCCGAGGGAAGAAGTTTGCAACTAAGTGTGCGAACCCTTGCAACTGCGTGTGCAGGATCGATAGAGTTTGTAAACACTTGGAAGATATTAATAAAGAAATATATTCCACAATTTCTATGTCTTTGTTCTGTTATTGCATCTTGATATGTTATGTATGAATTTCCTTTATTATGCTTATATGATGCAAGAATCAATACAAATACATTGGATAACTAAAAGTTATCAAGGATATATTTTTATGCGGTGTTAACTATAATGATTTGTTAAGATAAGAAAAGCACTTAGACTAATTGGGGATCTGCATGACATGCTGCCATAGCAGCGTGAAACTACCTAAGCAGCCGGCTAGGGCTGCATGAAGGTCGATCATACCCTTTTGCGGAGGTATTAAAGGACAGAATAAAGGGCTCGTTTTACAATCCCTATAGCAAAGCGACCTGTGCCAAGGCATGCATAGAATGAATCAAACAAAATCACAACCATCTCAGGGTGCAAACCCTTGGTTCCAGTATCCACCGATACTACTTCAGGTGAGACTTCAGTCCGTGCTCTGCGAGCTGATGCCGGAAGGGCCAGTTGTGTATGGATTTTTTTGGCTAATTAACATTGAACCTAGGTCAAGCCCCCTCAAGCCAACGAATGGTACCATTGTCGGGACTCGAATCTGCATAAGAGATGTGTGATGTCATATCACTAGAATCCATCTAATAAGGAGATCGAAGATTGGTTGGATAGGAAGATCCACGAATTCGTAGTGCAGGAGAACAAAAATCCACGACTGTCAAAGGAATAGTTGTTGGACAGGTACTTGTATACAGAGATCCATGTGATCTTTTTATGATCCTTCCCTATTGAGCTATAGGAGTGGATCACGAAGCTAGGAATAGCCAAGGAAGGTGGAAACTTGACGGTCCTATTGTGTGGACCCTAGAGCTAATACAGAAATTGGAAGCATTGGAGGGTAAGACCGCCCACGCTATTGATCATTGGCTCGATCACATCATAGTAGGATTTATGACTAAATTCACAGTTGACACCTCAATCAACTATAGTGAGGCGGAGCGGCGCATTTTCAAAGGACTGCGAGGTAAGTACGTAAAATATTTGAATACCTAGATTAAAATGATATTGTGCGAGAAACAGGTTATGCAACTACCTTGATTTTCAAGACTATGCGAATCAGAAAAACTTATAGGAACGTAGGAAAAAAGGGCTCGTAGTATAGTCTATTCGTTTCACCTTCACGAGGTGACAAGGAAGAAATAGCAAAGGTTTCTCTATGAGGTGTTATACAGTTAATAAGACAAGAATTCCCATGAATAACACCTCCACTCACACCACCTCTAACCTCACCAACATCACCTCCAACTTCACCCGTACCACCTCCACCTCCACCAAAGTTCAGTATGGAAAATACAGTGAAGCTTCCTTTATTCAAAGGCTTGGGAAATTAAGACCTCGACTAATTCTAGTTCATTGTGAGGGCTATATGGGAAGCTTAAGGTGTTACATATGATCATATAAAGAATGTGACACTGGTTAGTGCTTTGCAAGATTGCGCGCTAGCTTGGTATATTAAGTACTCTAATGATAACCCGAATCCTGGAGTGGCAGACATCCAAACAACACTGAATAAAGAATTTCCTAGGCCTAAATATGAGGCGCAGTTGATTTGGAATTCAAAGAAATTGCAACCAGGCGAGACACCTTGGGAACTAGATTAGAGGTTGAAATGTACAATCCATGAAGCCAACATGAACCTAATAGATGGACAGCATCACAGGTGGTTTGTTGCTTCACTCCTTCAACACTTAAGGGCTATGCTATTGTAGCAAAAGATAACCACTCAGGCGGAGGCCTTGAAGATTTCCATGAGACGACATGACACTCTTATGCAAGATCCAAATCTATGATTTCACCAGATCCATGCCTAGTTGAAAAATTTGTGCCTTGAGATGCAAAGTCTGAAGCAGGGCAAGACGGTTCGACCAAAGGTGTGCGAGGATGTATGGTTCTTGAAATGCAAGAGTCAATGGCATGATAAGGACCACTACCCAGTCTTTGTGAACGACATTGCGGGGGAGGGGGGTGGGCGATGCCTTTGGGGCTAGAAGCTCAAGAAAGACCTATCATGGGGCCTGCATTATGGTGCACTATCTATCAGGTAGCCGGAAAAGATGCCACAAATAACTGTCACTTGCTACAGAAGCTTGTACAAACACAACAACAATTGTTCTACAACTTTTGTAGGTTGGTAGGGCATGATGAGCATACTTGCATGAGCTATGAATTAATGATGGTTGAAAATCTTGCATATAGGGTTCAGGATGAAACGCGGCCCCCTGAGCAGAGCACAGGGATGGTGCAAACAAGATTTCAAGGGCGCGGACGAGGCTAAGGTGGAAGACCTGGTTTATGTTGAGGACAGTTGATTTGCTACAATGATGGAGGACTAGGAAACTATGCTTGTGATTGCACTAATCCAACACATCCATCGTGCAAGTATTGCACGTTGTTTGATCATGAAACAAAAGGTTGTCCTATGCTAATAGGTAGGATACATGACAAAGGGGTGCTACCACCTCCGCCAACTTAGAACTTGTATATGATGAGGTCTGAGCTGTGCGAAGAGGATCTAAATGTAAAAATAGTGCTCAGAAGTGGAATCGCGAGAGGAGATGACAAGGGGAAACAACCACAAGCCAGTACATGGGTTCGGAAAGCTCCCATGAAGAAGGCTGAGTTTGACTTGGAGCGCGCACATGACACCTTCATTGAAGCTAACAAGAGCTTCACTAAGGCCTCCACCTCAAGAAGAAAGGATAAGCCCGAGCAGGAGGTGGACCCCTCTATGCTCACAACTTTCCTGGAGACATGTATGAAGTTACTGCGCAATAGTAAGGATGTGAAAGGGTTATAAGAGTTCATCAGCAGATATGTTGGAACTCTATCGAGTGAGCTACACATAGTACAAAAGATTAGAAAGCATAAAACAAGGATGAGACTGGAGATGAGATTGAGTGCGCAGATAAGAGAGTATGAGATGGATCAGGCTATTTTGGAACTAGAGTCAGATATGAACATCCTACTGAACTAGATTTGGGAACGAATGGGGAGAGCCACACTAAAATGGTCTCTGATTCAGCTAAGGATGGCCAATCAGAAGAAGATCATCCCTATGGGGCAGTCGTAGGGGGAGACCGTGGATATCGAGGGAGCGAGCGCACTGGCTAATTTTGAAGTAATAGAGATAGTGGATGACAACAATCACTATCCTGCACTCCTAGGAATTGACTGGGACACTGATATGAACAGGGTAATCAATCTGAAGAAGTGGAAGATGATCTTTGAGAAGAAATTGCATTGCATAATACTACCTCTAGATCCTACTGAGGGATAACGCTATGTGGAACTAGTATATAATTATGAGAGAGATGAAGATTTGGACTATATCTATAAGATAATGGTGCGAGATCAATATTGGGTGAATCCCAATATGGATGGGTGGATTACATGGGATCGCAAGAGTTCCTACACTTTGGACTTCGAGGAAGAGTTAAAGCACTGGAAGAACTGGTTACATGAAGTGACTATGATGAACTGCAACATGATGACCTGATCATTGCGATGTGTGTCCTCAAAGGTAATAAATATGCCTACTTATGATGGTCTGAATGAGTTAGATATATTTTTGGATGCATTTGAAAGGGAGGTACCAAAAAAGTGGCGCTTTTAGGCATTGGACTTGGCCTTGCATGTTACACCCGTAAGATGGTGGGTTACACACAAGGGAAGCTTTGATGATTGGTGCGAATGCAAGAGAATGATGATAACTCTTTTTGGGAAGCCGAAGATGCGAATGACAGACAAGTATGACGGGTAGAATGATTTGCATGTACATTTGGCTAAATGGACCCAGGCTTATGGAGAAAAGCCCCAACCTAAATGGGTGCACTTGTTCTGTCACACCCTGGTTATTGTCCCAATGAACTGGTATGCAAAAACCAAGCTCTGCCATGGGACAATCAAATGGGATATCCTTCGCTAGGGATTCATGATGACATTCAATTTTGAGGACGGGTTTGATAGTATCGATGAAGCGCAACAAGAAGTGAAAGAAGCAACATTTAGGATACCACATGATCCTATAGACCTGATTCAACCTGAATGGGCTACTCAGTTTACTCACATGCTAGAATGTTATAATGTAATTGTTGAAGAAGAGGACAAGGATATGCAGAAGATTAACATTCCAGAAACAAAAGGTCACCGCAAGGTTCAACGACTGCAGATTGAGAACCCTGATATAACCACGCCATTGAAAACAAAACAAGTAAACAATAGTATGGAGGCAAGACCTAAATATGCAAAGATTGGAGACTACTGGGACAACGCGACGGTAGATAAAGTCGTTGAATTACTCCACGAATACCACGATTTATTCCCTACCAAGTTTATAGATTTGAAGAGGATAATTGGGGACCTAAGAATGATGAAGATTACATTGAAGCCCGATGTGAAGCCGGTTAAGAAAAGACCTTACCATATCAACCCAAAATATAAGCAGAAGGTCCACTTAGAGCTAGACAAGATGCTCACGATAGGTGTCATTGAGCCTATGGAAGAATCTGACTAGGTAAGTCTAATGGTGGTACAAGAGAGGAAGTAGAAGGATGAAATAAGGATATGTGTGGATCTGAGAAAGTTTAATGATGCTTATGTGCATGATCCTTTCCCAACTCCATTTATTGATGAAGTGTTGGACAATGTAGGTGTCCAGGAGAATATTCCTTCACTGATGGGTTCTCTGGGTATCACCAAATCAAAATCACACCGGAGGATAAGAGCAAGGAAACCTTCGCGACTGACTGGGGTTGTTTTTACTACAATGTAATTCCGTTTGGATTGAAGGATGCGCTTGCAATATTCTCACGTGTAGTTGTTGCTCCACTAAAGGAATTTATCCATAACTTCTTGGAGGTATATTTTGATGACTAGATTGTGTTGGGAAAGTAAAACTCCATGTAGAAACCTTGCGCCTGATGCTAGATACCTGTCGAAGATACCAGATCACGCTCAATCTAAAGAAGTGTTTGTTTTTTGTTCCTTGGGAACCTATTGAGGCATGTGGTTTTCATACAGGGATTGAGGGTAGATCCCGCAAAGATAGCGGTGATATTAAACTTGGAAGCACTGAGGAGTGTGATGCAATTGCGCACTACCTTGGGACATACGAGATATTACAGAAAGTTTATCAAAGGCTACGCCCAGATCACTACACCTATGGATAAATTTCTGAAGAAAGATGTCATGATATGCTGAAACGATGACTATAAGAAGAGCTTAGATATATCGAAAGAAAAAATTGTCACCGCACGGATCCTAGTCTTCAAATTTTAGAAGGAATAGTTTCATGTACACGTCGATGCGTCATGTATAGTGCTAGGAATAGTACTAACACAGGTTGGTGGAGAAGTCTTGGACTATCCTATCACATTCACAAACCAGAGATTATCCAAAGTGGAGAAGAACTATTCTACCATTGAGCGTGAAGGGCTAGCTATGGTGTATAAGCTTGAGAAGTATAGGTGCTACTTTCTAGGAGGCAACTTTAATATGTATACGCATCACTCTATGCTGAAGTACCTAGACAATAATCATGTGTTGGGGGGGGGAGAATATGCAGGTGGCTCTTATTATTCCAGTCGTATGCTTTTGAAGTTGTTGTTAAGCCTAGACAACTAAGCACAAGACCAGACCATCTATCATGCATTGAAACAGGGGAAGAACCCACTAACTTGGAAGAAGGATTACCTCACATGCAACTATTTCCAGTGCGCATCACGGATGGTCACTTCAAGGATATAATACACTTCATAACAATAGGAAATGCTTTGGAAGGATACACTATCCAACAAAACAAGGAATTAGTGGTGTGCAAGGTAGATTTCTCTGTGATTACTGGGCATCTGTACAAAATGGGAACCGATGAGATATTGCGAGGGTATGTATGTTACCGGGAATAGTGTCCACTCGAAGCTGCTATTCCCACTAATACTGGTAGCTATCTTAGAAACAAACAAGTAAAGACTACTTTCGTTTTCCTTCATGAAAATACATAGGAGTGGAACAAAGGACACCAAACTTAGTCTTGCGTTTGGTTCCTTACTTGATTCCTCTCCTTCTTGATAGATCTTTGCCGCTTCTTCTTCGTCTGACCAACTTCAAAGAACACCTGTGGAATCAAAGCAGCATACTACTATCGAAGAACAGAGATCTATATTCATAAATAAGACAGGACCAGATATGTATTAACCATACAAATGCATATACAATCAAACATACAAGAATATGGAGGAAAACTTGAATAGCTTTATTAATATCAAGAAAAGCAAGAGGATTACAACCAATTGTTTTGACCCA
>APFE030074037.1:0-14393 GCA_000404065.3 Pinus taeda | reverse complement strand
TCATAAGATATTTGGTCTCTATTTAAGATTTTTGATAAGATATTTTTATCTCTATTTCATAATATTTTCTCGTCTCTACTTAACACTTTTCTTTTATGTGCAGGGTTTCCTTGGTTGGCCATGGACACTTTTTGGGGTTGTAAAGCATACTCTTATTTGTCTTTTTATGCTTTTTCTGTTATTTTTTATTTTGTTTTAATTGTTGGTCATATTTTTTGGTATTGTTTTTTATTTGTTTTAATTGTTGTGGTTCTTATATCTTTGAATTTATGAGCATGGCCATTCTAATTTGTGGTTTAGTATTTTGTTTTGCTAGTGCCTTTTGAGTTATTTTTCTTATTTTTTTGATTGAATGGGTGGAGAAATCTAGAAATACCTTAACAACTCATAATGTGGGTGGAGGGTTGATGTGGAGTCCCCAAGTGTAGTGGGCAAAGGTGAAAAGGTATGTAATTGGGGAATTTAATTGTTTATGGGCAAAGGTGAAGAGGTATATAGTTGGGGAATTTACTTGTTTATGGGCAAAGGCAAAAAAGGTATGTATAAAGGGAATTTACTTTTTTGTTACTACATAATTATGTTGTTTGATGCCCATTTTAATTTAACTGTTTTGTTGCTTCATCCTTATATCATGTGTTTGTTGAAATTAAATGCAACACTAAGTAAGAAAGGTGAATGAACACTAATGATACTATTGTGTGAGAGAGACGTGGAGCACTATATCAAAATTAAAAGCAAAGGTAGAGGGTAAGTTATCTTTTGGTGCAAGGCTCATGTAACATGTATGTTCTACTATAAAGTCCTCCTAGTTCTTGGTTCATATGCCATGGTTCTCCACCCTTCTTACAAATTTGGCGTTTTCAACTTTTTGTAGCATAAGATGTATTTTTGTTTAAATTATATGCATCTTCTATTATTTCGAATTCTCTTATTTATTGGATGTAGTGCAAATGCAGGTAAAGGATGGTGGTCGAACGATGGTGGAGGAAAAATGTTGAAACTTCTTAAATATTTTGTGTAAGAGAGACTTGGAGTAGTGTAGGAGAGTGCAAATGTTGAGGGTGAATTCTCTTTTGGTTTCGATATGCTTACCTTCTTATTTTAAATATAATGGTTCTTCTCCCTCATTCCATATTTAGGTTTATGAGTTTTGGTCAGTGAATTAAATGTGCTTTTACATAATATTACCGATATTTTTTTTGGTCTTGGATTATTATTAAGATTTATTACAATATTTTTCAATGTTTGTTTAATATTTCTTATAAGATTTGTGTTGTTTGTCTTAGAACTTTTTTGGTTTTCATTTAATATTTTATTGTTTGGTTTTTGTTGGAATTAGGAAGTGGAGATATAGGGGCAGGTCCTAGGAATGGTGCATATTGCATAGGTACATTTGGTGAAGGGGAAGACTAAGCGGGAGGAGGAGGTGGGTATGATTTTATGCGTATGTTTAAATTAAATGTATTCTATATTATTTGAGATTTATTTGTATCGTGAGTACAATACAAATCTAGGTAAAGGAAGGTGGAGGAGCACTAATGAAACTACTGAAATCTTTTTGTGTGAGAAAGACATGGAGAAGTGTTGGAGATTGCAAAGGTACAAGGTGAGTTCTCGTTTAGTTCCAACATGGATATTTTCTCCTTTCAATACTATGGGAAGCTGCTTCACATTTGTCACAAGATATTTTGTGTATTTGATGTTTCAGTTTTTGCATAGTATTTATCACAAAATATCGTGGTTGATATCTCTTCTTGTATTTTTTTTTTGTTATTCAATGGGTGGGAAAATTAATGGAATACCTAGTAGCTCATATTGTGGGATTAGAATTGATGCAAATTCCACACATGTAGAGGAAAAAGGTAAGGGAGAGGTATGTATCGCTTGCTTTTGTCTACATAATTTTATAATTCCATGGTGTTTTAAATTAACTCAGTTGTTGCTTTAAAATTATATCGTGTGTATATTTAAATTTAGAGGCAATGCATGTAAGTAAGGCTGAATGCTAATGAAACCATTGAATATCCTTTTGTGAAAGAGACGTGGATGCACTATAGATGAGGCAAAAGTAGAGGCAGAGGAGTTGCGGTCCAAGACAAGACCCAGGTATGTTTGGCATAGATGGTTCTGCTCACTTATTAATTTAAGGTTTACCATTTTTGGCCTTACATAAGATGTGTTTATTTTGCATATATTTATTCACAAGAGTTTTGTTGTTTGTTTAAGATTTCTCATACTTCATGTTAGTTTCTTTTGAATATCTCTCATAAGATTTTATACTCTATATTCAATATTTTTTAGTTTGATTTTTGTTGGTTTTAGGTGATGGAAAAAAGACAAGTCTCAAGGTTGTTGTAGATTGTACTTGTGCTTTCATTAAAGAACACAACTCAAGATTAGGAGGTGTGTATGGTTCCGCTCGTGTTTGATTAATTTAAAGGCATCACATATCATTTCTGATTTATGACAAGTCTCAAGGCTGTTGTAGATTTTACTTATGCTTTCAATAAAGAACACGACTCAAGATGAGGAGGTATGTATGACTCCACGTGTGTTTGATTAATTTAAAGGCATCACATATCCTTTGTGATTTATTTATTTATTTATGAATACGATGAAATGCATGTATAGTAAGGTTGAATGCTAATGAAACTACTGAATATCTTTTTGTGAGAGAGACGTGGGGTGCACTATAGATGAGAAAAAAGTAGAGATGGAGGAGTTATGTTATGGTGCAAGACCCATGTATGTTTTGCATAGGTGGTTATCCTTGTTACCTATCTATTTAGGGTTTACGATTTTTGGCCTCTACATAAGATGTGCTTTTGCATATCATTATTTATAAGGGTTTTGTTCTTTGTTTAAGATTTCTCATACTTTGTTTTAGTTTCTATTTGATATCTCTCGTGATATTTGATATTTTCTAGTTTGGTTTTTGTTGGTTTTAGGCAATGGAGAAATAAAGACAAGTCTAAACATAGAGGAACATAGAGGACATCTCTGAGATGGAGAGGGCTCTCAAACTCCCTCTTAAAGCTGACAATACCAACTCCCTTAGATGCGTACTTGCCATCATCTCCTAGCTCGATCTGAAACTGCATGTGCTTTTGGTTCAACTACCTGAAATACTTTGTGTTCCCAATCATTGGAAGGAGGCTTCAGAATCAATATACCACGTGATGCTGCCTTCTGAGCTTGCCATGCAAGCTATCAATGAGAAATATTTCACGAATTGAGAAGCAAACCCATGGCAATGGAAGCACTTGATCTTACACAAATCCTTCTTCTTCTTCTTGCTCTTCTAACTAGACTCGACCTTCCTTTTTCCTTTCTTTCCCTTGGCTTTGCTTGCCAGAGCAGAGTTCTCCTCGTCCTCTGTTTTTGCTAATCTACCATATTTGGTCCCTCTTCAGATCTCTTCTTGAATGCCGTCAGTCCATAACCTTTCCCGACTGGGAAAATTCTCTCTACCATTGACAACATCCTAGAAACCATACCAAGACTTGTGAAGCCCTAGTAAATAAAAACTAAGGTCTTGCTGCTCTAATTGAAGCAAAGGCACCACTTATAATACGACACATGATTTGTTACTTTTTACATCTCAAAGGTTGTCTTCTTCTCATGGATATGAGGAACTATATTATCTTTGATCCCTTCTAGAATAATCCTTCTGGTCTTGATATCATCCTTGGTATGTTAGGTCAAGTGTTGGGGTTCTTACGGTGGTGGTATAGCATTGTTGACGAAGTCTCCCTCCCCATTATCCTTCAAAACTATCATGATCCTCCCTTTCAAAGAAACGAAGTTAGAGCCTTCCTCTAAATAGTTGGTTGGTCTCAATCCTTAGCACACCATCGTGCTTACCTAGAGAGATGTCCTTCACAATCTAGCACTAGCCTTCTTGACTGATTTGCATTGGTGACAAACTGATCTTGGTGTTGTTCTTTATACCGATCTCTGCTATGATTTTATTGAGAAAAATTGAGCAAACATAATTCTTTACAAGGCAAACTGTTTCAACAGAAAACAAAGCTGCTCTCACTGCTAATACTTAGCTCAAAACCTCCCTGCAAGAACTTGACGCAACTCCTATTTCCTTGTGCTATCTAGCTCCTATTTCCTAGTGTTGGAAATCCCTATTTCCTAGCACAAATTTGAGCCCTTTTTTCTTATCAATTTCTCCCTAAATCCTAGCTCATATCACAAGGAAAGTTTTCTCTCGCAAACTGTGCATAGGTTGCTCCTTACACGCTTTGCTTGCAAGAATTATTTCTCGCACAAACTCATGCTCAACAATAATGGTTCAATGATGTGCCTTCGACCTCCTTTTAAGCTTTTCGACTCATGTTAAATCTGGCAAGTTACTTTTAGAACCAGTCTTGTGATTCATTGGTTAACTGAGTTGAACTGACTCTTATAACTCATCCTAACCTCAATTAAACACTGAGAGTCTCACTTATCCTTTTCCAAATATAAACTCACAGTTGAAGACAAGCAAAACTGAGCCTCCAAACTTTGCACATGAGTTAATTCCTCCATGACTTGTCCTTGAACTTGTGCATGCTAAAGAAGGATTGATCGAGGTCTTTCTTGACTAAGGCAGAAATCAAGAAGACCTTTCTCGCTTCTATTTTCAACATATTTCTCATAAGATTTTTTGGTCTCTTTTAGTTTAATTTATGCTATGCATTGTGTCCTCTGTTAGCATGTGGATGCATTTTGGGGTTGCAAAGTAGAGTTTATCTCTAATGTTTCTCTGTATTTGTTCGTTTCTCTTGTTTTTTGCTATTATTTGTATCTTTCACTATTGCTGCTGCTGTTTTTTTATTATTATTAGTAGTTTTGAATTTAATTTATTTTTTTATTTCTTTTAATTTAAATGTTTGTGAACATGACTAATTTGTTAAAATTTAGATGTGATGTAGTGTAGGTGTAGGAAGATGGAGGATTTTGATGAAACTCTTGAAATATCTTTGTGAGAGAGATGTGGGCCAGTGCAACAAAGGTAAGGCAAATGGTGAGTTCTTATTTGGTGGAAAACCCTTGTATGCTATGCTATGAAACTATTCTCATTTCAAATAAAAAGTTCTTCTCCCTTGGCTATCTAGGGTATGCGGCTTTGGTCTTTGAATATATTGTATAATCAATTTTGCATAATATTTGTGTCTTTTCAGGATTTTTGATAAGATATTTTTGATCTTTATTTAATATTTTATGATTTGATTTTTGTTTAGTTTAGTGGGTGGGAGATTAATGTAGGTCCTAATGGTCGAAGATTTCATAGATGTACTGGGTAACGGTGAATGTTGTGGTGTATCTATGGTCACATACACGTGTTTGTCTAAATTAGAAGCATTTTACATTATTGGTCATTTGTTTAATTACGAGTGCAATGAAATATAGTTAAAAGAATGCAGAGGATCACTAATGAAACTACTAAAATATCTTCATTGAGAGAGACATTACAGTGGAGTGCAGATACAAATGTAGAGGTAAGTTTTCTTATCTGTTACAAAATCTTCTCGCTGCAAACACTATAGTTCTTTTCCCTCTTTACTTATTTAGGGTTTATGCGTTTTGGTGTTTGAATAAATTATATCTTTTGGTGCGTAGGATTATTCATAAGATATTTGGTCTTTGTTTAAGATTTTTGTTAATATATTTTTATCTCTATTTCATATTTCTCACAATATTTGTGTATTTAATAATTTTCATAATATTTTCTTGTCTCTATTTAACACTTTTTTTTTATGTGCAGGGTTTCCTTCTTTGGTCATGGACACTTATGCAGAGGATCACTAATGAAACTACTGAAATATTTTAATTGAGAGAGACATTATAGTGGAGTGTAGATACAAATGTGGAGGTAAGTTTTCTCTTGGTGCAAAATCCATTCATAATCTTCTACAAAATCTTCTCGTTGCAAACACTATAGTTCTTTCCCCTCTTTACTTAGGGTTTATGATTTTTGGTGTTTGAATAAGATATACCTTTTGGTGCGTAAGATTATTCATAAGATATTTGGTCTCTATTTAAGATTTTTGATAAGATATTTTTATCTCTATTTCATAATATTTTCTCGTCTCTACTTAACACTTTTCTTTTATGTGCAGGGTTTCCTTGGTTGGCCATGGACACATTTTGGGGTTGTAAAGTATACTCTTATTTGTCTTTTTATGCTTTTTCTGTTATTTTTTATTTTGTTTTAATTGTTGGTCATATTTTTTGGTATTGTTTTTTTATTTTTTTAATTGTTGTGGTTCTTATATCTTTGAATTTATGAGCATGGCCATGCTAATTTGTGGTTTAGTATTTTGTTTTTCTTGTGCCTTTTGATTTATTTTTCTTATTTTTATGATTCAATGGGTGGAGAAATCTAGAAATACCTTAACAACCCATAATGTGGGTGGAGGGTTGATGTGGAGTCCACAAGTGTAGTGGGTGAAGGTGAAGAGGTATGTAATTGGGGAATTTACTTGTTTATGGGCAAAGGTGAAGAGGTATGTAGTTGGGGAATTTACTTGTTTATGGGCAAAGGCAAAAAAGGTATGTATAAAGGGAAATTACTTTTTGTTACTACATAATTGTGTTGTTTGATGCCCATTTTAATTTAACTGTTTTGTTGCTTCATCCTTGTATCATGTGTTTGTTGAAATTAAATGCAACACTAAGTAAGAAAGGTGAATGAACACTAATGATACTATTGTGTGAGAGAGATGTGGAGCACTATAGCAAAATTAAAAGCAAAGGTAGAGGGTAAGTTATCTTTTGGTGCAAGGCTCATGTAACATGTATGTTCTACTATAAAGTCCTCCTAGTTCTTGGTTCATATGCCATGGTTCTCCACCCTTCTTACCAATTTGGGGTTTTTAATTTTTTGTAGCATAAGATGTATTTTTGTTTAAATTATATGGATCTTCTATTATTTCAAATTCTCCTATTTATTGGATGTAGTGCAAATGCAGGTAAAGGAAGGTGGTCGAGTGAAGGTGGAGGAAAAATGTTGAAACTTCTTAAATATTTTGTGTAAGAGAGACTTGGAGTAGTGTAGGAGAGTGCAAAGGTTGAGGGTGAATTCTCTTGTGGTTCCGATATGCTTATCTTCTTATTTTAAATATAATGGTTCTCCTCCCTCATTCCTTATTTAGGTTTATGAGTTTTGGTCATTGAATAAAATGTGCTTTTGCATAATATTGCCGATATTGTTTTTGGTCTTGGATTATGATTAAGATTTATTAAAATATTATTCAATGTTTGTTTAATATTTCTTATAAGATTTGTGTTGTTTGTCTTAGAACTTTTTTGGTTTTCATTTAATATTTTATTGTTTGGTTTTTGTTGGATTTAGGAAGTGGCGATATAGGGGCAGGTCCTAGGAATGGTGCATATTGCATAGGTACATTTGGTGAAGGGGAAGACTAAGTGGGAGGAGGAGGTGGGTATGGTTTCATGCATATGTTTAAATTAAATGCATTCTATATTATTTGAGATTTATTTGTATCGTGAGTGCAATGCAAATCTAGGTAAAGGAAGGTGGAGGAGCACTGATGAAACTACTGAAATCTTTTTGTGTGAGAAAGACATCGAGAAGTGTTGGAGAGTGCAAAGGTACAAGGTGAGTTCTCTTTTAGTTCCAACATGGATATTTTCTCATTTCAATACTATGGGAAGCTGCTTCACATTTGTCACAAGATATTTTGTGTATTTGATGTTTCAGTTTTTGCATAATATTTATCACAAAATATCGTGGTTGATATCTCTTCTTGTATTTGTTTTTTGTTATTCAATGGGTGGGAAAATTAATGGAAGACCTAGTAGCTCAGATTGTGGGATTAGAATTGATGTAAATTCCACACATGTAGGGGAAAAAGGTAAGGGAGAGGTATGTATCGGTTGCTTTTGTCTACGTAATTTTATAATTCCATGGTGTTTTAAATTAACTCAGTTGTTGCTTTAAAATTATATCGTGTGTATATTTAAATTTAGAGGTAATGCATGTAAGTAAGGCTGAATGCTAATGAAACTATTGAATATCCTTTTGTGAAAGAGACGTGGATGCACTATAGATGAGGCAAAATTAGAGGCAGAGGAGTTGCGGTCCAAGACAAGACCCAGGTATGTTTTGCATAGATGGTTCTGCTCACTTATTAATTTAAGGTTTACGATTTTTGGGCTTACATAAGATGTGTTTACTTTTGCATATATTTATTCACAAGAGTTTTGTTGTTTGTTTAAGATTTCTCATACTTCATGTTAGTACTTGAATATCTCTCATAAGATTTTATACTCTATATTCAATATTTTTTAGTTTGATTTTTGTTGGTTTTAGGTGATGGAAAAAAGACAAGTCTCAAGGTTGTTGTAGATTGTACTTGTGCTTTCATTAAAGAACACAACTCAAGATTAGGAGGTGTGTATGGTTCCACTCGTGTTTGATTAATTTAAAGGCATCACATATCATTTCTGATTTATGACAAGTCTCAAGGCTGTTGTAGATTTTACTTGTGCTTTCAATAAAGAACATGACTCAAGATGAGGAGGTACGTATGACTCCATGTGTGTTTGATTAATTTAAAGGCATCACATATCCTTTGTGATTTATTTATTTATTTATGAATACGATGAAATGCATGTATAGTAAGGTTGAATGCTAATGAAACTACTGAATATTTGTGAGAGAGACGTGGGATGCACTATAGATGAGAAAAAAGTAGAGATGAAGGAGTTATGTTATGGTGCAAGACCCATGTATGTTTTGCATAGGTGGTTATCCTCGTTACTTATCTATTTAGGGTTTACGATTTTTGGCCTCTACATAAGATGTACTTTTGCATATGATTATTTATAAGGGTTTTGTTCTTTGTTTAAGATTTCTCATACTTTGTTTTAGTTTCTATTTGATATCTCTCGTGATATTTGATATTTTCTAGTTTGGTTTTTGTTGGTTTTAGGCAATGGAGAAATAAAGACAAGTCTGAAGGTTGTTTTAGATTCTACTTGTGCTTTCAATGAAGAACACAACTCAAGGTGAGGAGGTATGTATGATTCCATGTTCGTTTGTTTAATATATAGGTATCACATATCATTTGTGATTTATTTATTTACGAATGCACTGCAATGTAGATAAAGAAAGGATGAGCAAAGTTGGAGGTGCACTAATGAAATGAGTGAAATATCTTCATGCGAGGAAGATGGTGGCAATGACGGAGAGTGTAGAGGCGAAGGTGGATGGTGAGTTATTTTTGATTGTGTTATGAATTTGATTGATGAAACTATTGAAATATCTATGTAGCAACACTACATTATAGTGAAGAGGTAGTAGTAAAGGTGAGTTCCCTTTTGGTGCAAAATCCATGCTATGCTATGAAATCCTCATGTTGGTCTTTGTTTTATATTTCTCCAAAGATATTTGGTATATACTTAATATTTTGCATACAATTTTATTGTCTCTATTTAACACTCTTCAATTTTTTAATGTGCAGGATGTCCCTGATTGGCTGTAGATGCATTTTAGGATTGTAAAGAAAAGTTTGTCTACTATTTTTCTTTGTTTGTTTTGTTTTTGTTATTTTCATTTTTTTTTGTTGCTATTGTTGCTTTTAAATTTTGCTATTCCTTTGTTTTTTACAACTAATGTTATTTTTTTACATTTGTGAGCATGGCCATGCTAAATTGTGGTTTGGTATTTTGTTTTTCATGTTTTCTTTCTTGTTTTTATAATTTTTTGTTTTATAAACCTTTGTTCTTGGTTTCTGTTTTGGGTTTTATGAGTGCGTAAATTAAGGCAAGCCTTAACAACACATATTGTGGATTTAGGGCTGATGAAAATTCAAAAGATTGAATGGGCAAAGATGAAAGAGGTATGTATGAGGTTCCATTTTGTTTTAACTAAACTCTTTTGTTGCTTCTTATATCATGTGTAATCATGTAAAATTATTGTAGTCAATATGGGTAAATCTATTATAAGAAATATGGGTAAAGGAAAGGTAATTTGAATCTTCAAGCATAAAAGCCAAACTTTCTTCTAATTGAGTAGAGTTTATAGATATGGATGAAACAAAACAAAATTTTCAACCCAAGATATGACATACTAGTTTTCATCTACATTTGGGAGGGGTACTAAGCACTTTGTGCAATCCAAGTTATGGCATACTAGCTTTCATCTAGACTTGGGAGGGGTACTAAGCATACTAGTTTTCATCTCCATTTGGGAGGGGTACTAAACACTTTGTGCAATCCAAGTTATGGCATACTAGTTTCATCTACTTTTGGGAGGGGTACTAAGCACTTTGTGCCACTGGGGAGTGTAGGTTTCTTATTCTCAACATTTTCATTAAAACACGAGACATTTGTCCTTTTAGCCCCATAATATCTACAACTTTCTATATTGTTGCTTCAAGAAAACTTGCATTGAGTAGAGAGTTTGTAGATATGGATGAAACAAAGCAATTTTTTCAATCCAAGTTATGACCATACTAGTTTTCATCTATAATTGGGAGGGGTACTAAGCGCGTTGTTCCATTGGAGAGTGTGGGTTTCTTATGTGTGCATTGCAATCTCAACATTATCATTAAAACATGATGCATTTGTCCTTTTAGCCCCATCTTATCTACAATTTTTTATATGGTTGCTTCATGTTTTTATGAAGGAGCCAAAAGCATCATGGACTTCTTCCATCATTCTATTATAGTGGAATGCATCTTTGACAAGAACTTATCACAATTAGGCAATATAAAGGACATAAAAAATATGGCTTCCTAGAGGCTATAAGGCTAGGAAAGAGTGCATCCAACTTTGACCTCACTCGAACAACTCCCTTTAGCCCTTATCCTACATACATTTTTCTACTATTCTTCAATCAACATTAGTTGGGCCTTAATTCACACGCTAACCTATATTGAGACGAAACCTCATGCTTCATCCTACATATTCTTTTTCCGTTCCTAAATCAATTTTCATTGGGCTTAAGTCCACACACTAACTTGTCTTGAGACCAAGGCTCAAAAAATCTAGGAACATAGACTGGCTAAAAATAGATAGGGTCTCTAACAAATACATTAGAAGATCGAAGCCATGGCTTTCTCTTCATTCTCAACACTTATTGACTTGGCACTTCCTAGGATTCTTCCATCTTGCCTTTTCACACAATATTGTGATTTCTGTAGAGGGTGAAACGATTTGTAAGCCTTCTCTTGGTGTTAAGATCCATCATTGTCATACCACGAAGTTGCGTGGTTCTTCACCCTACTTTGTCATGTTGGTTTGAGGTGGAGGTCCCACACATGTTTGCTCTCCTATACTCATGATAGGCGTGACCACTTCTGGTAGCCACTTTTCCAAGCTTTGTTGCTTTATAATGTTCTCATTAGTCCAGGCATTAGCATTGCTATATCTAAGCAACACCCTCAAAATAATTTAAGAATACAACAACTAAAAGGAACATGATCTTTTACCAAACAAAAGGGAGATAAAAGCATGCAACAAAAACAACAAATGCATAAGAATACTGAATCCATTTAATTATTCCCATTTTCAAGACCTTATTCACATGCACTTTCTATGGTTCTTCTATTTTGCCACTCCAATTACTAATGTGACTACTAGCCATTAATATTGGTAGAGGGGAAATAACCTATATTTGATCCTTCTCATTGGGGCTAAGATACATAGCCCTCATATCATGAGGGTGCATGGTCCTTCCCCCTTAATGGTTGTGATGGTTTGAGGAAAAGTAACCACATTTATTTGGGTTAAGATCCCCCCTTGTGTGATTGTGCTGGTTTGAGGCAGAGTGATCACATTTATTTGCCTTCTTGCACATGTGAAAATTTTCAAAATTTTCAAGCAAATAAATCAATTGTTCATAATGAACTTGGTTGTAAATAAATTTAATATTAAATAAAGCCAATTGAGTTCTCTTTGTACAATTCAAAGAATACTAGTTTATGATGTTTAATTGTAATGTCTCCTAGTTTATGATGTTTAATTGTAATGTCTCCAGCCATCTTGGGCAATGCCACTCAAACACACCTTAGAATTTTACTTTTACACTCAAAATCCTAGGCAAAAATTAAACTATATATATATATTTTGACCAAATACATTTAACGATTTTCATTGTTTCAGAGCATAAACAGAAATATAAGCACAGTTTAATCACAATACACAAATCGAGCACAATTAACCACAAGATTATAGAACCATACGTAAATGCAGTGGAATAAACATAAAACTAGTTCTCAAATACTTATTTGTGAATGTTGCTGCAGGTTACAGATCTCTGACATTCCTCCCAACCATAGACCTTACGGTTCATAAACTCTCAATCGTAGGTCACCCTTGAGCTAGGGCTCCAACTCCACATGAAACGATACCAATAAATAGCATATCCGTGGCCAAGGCACCAACCCAACAGTGACGATTCCAACCACTACGCTTTGCTTCCCCGAACTGGGCCCAAGTGGCACATCGTTCTCTGGGACCTGGGAGTCCCTCTATTATGCCCACCTTTTAGGGCACCTCATGGTGAGCCAAGAAATTCTCAGCACAAGTTTCCGGTTAGTTCCAGAACCCAAGTGGTACTTTCTTCTTTGTGACTTGCCAGTCCCTCTGCGGTGCGCACCTTCCAAGGTTCACCAAATCACCCAAAGTCTAGTCGGTCCCTGAGTCTTGTTGAAAAATGTGTAACTAGGTTCAGTCTTCATATATATGAAATGTACTTTTGATTCTTGTATATTGTAAAATGAAAGAAAAATTAATTTTTTTTTGGAGCATGGGTTTCATGCTCAAGGTCTTTTATTTTAGACGTGAAGCACCCATTGAGTGCTTCAAGAACGAACATAATACTAAGAGAAGAAGCTAATAAGTAAGAAGAAGTAAAAAGATATCACAAGCAGTTATCAAGAAAAGCGAAATCATCCTAACTACTGCCCTATATATTTCTCAACATGGTATTAGAGCTAAGGTTGGCTAAGGGCATGATGAAGATCTCTACTACATTGAAGAAGTGTACAATGGTGGCAAGTCTTTTCAAGAAGAGCATCAAAGAATTATGGGATCTCCTATTTTCTCTCAAGGATATGACCAAGACATCTACAAAGGACAAAGGACTATTGTCAGTACTCAATGGCACATTTGACGATGAGAATATTTGGGTGATCGACAATGGAGCATCAAGACATATGATTGGTCAACACAAACAACTAAAAACATTGTTAAGAGGAAAATCTTCTTACTCTGTTGAGCTTGGAGACAAGAAGAGCTACCCTGTGAGTGGAATTGAATCAACCTCGCTAGATTTGGAGAATGAAGGAAATATTCATCTCAACAATTCCCGTTTGTTCCAGGTTTGCATAAGAATCTACATTCCATTTCATGTGTAGAAGACAAGGGTGACAAAATTTCTTTCATAGATGGAAAGGTTGTAGTATGGGACAAAAGCTCTGGTATCAAAAATTCAAAGATGATTGGGATCCGTGAAGGAAGATTCTATATATTACTAACTCCCCTCACTCAAGCTTTGGTTCACATTATAGTTAGCCCATGAAGTTTTGCCATAGAAGGTTTGGTCACCCTCACTACAAAATCTTACGATCTCTAAATACAATGGTAAATGGCATCCTCGAACTCAAGGAAGATCATGAAGGAGTATGTTAGGGATGTGCATTAGGTAAAAATACCAAGAGACCATTTGAAATCAATGCTTCGAGGTCAAAAGAAATATTGGATCTCATTATTTTCGATGCCTGTGGTCCTATGATTCTAAAGCCTTGGAGGTCATCTAGATTCTATACTATGTAACATTCATTGATGACCATTCAAGGAAAACTTGGGTTTATTTGATGAAATCCAAGGATGAAGTATTCGTCAAATTTAAAGAATTCAAAGCTGAAGTAGAGAACCTTATAGAAAGGAGAATCAAGATATTAAGGTCTGATAATGGAGGAGAATATACATCAAAGGAAATCATAGCCTTCTGTAAGAAATATGGGATTAAGAGGGAATTGATAGTCTCATAAAATCCCAAACAAAATGGAGTTGTAGAATGGAAGAATTGATCTATTGAAGAAAGAGTAAAATCCATGTTACATGATCAAGATTCGCCGAAATTTCTGTGGGGTGAAGCTACTAAGACAACTATATATATTCAAAATCGAAGTCCCCACAGGTCACTAGATAACATGACTCTCGAAGAAGCATTCATTGGGAATAAACCAAGCATGGACCATCTCCTAATTTTTGGTTGTCCTGTCTATATTCATATACTGAAGGACAAGAGAAAGAATTTGGATCCTTCAGGCATGAAGGGAACATTTGTTGGCTACGTTAATTCTTCTAAGGCCTATAGGATCTACATAAAGGAAGGAGTTAGTTGAGATGTGATATTTGATGAA
>APFE030074036.1:0-26865 GCA_000404065.3 Pinus taeda | reverse complement strand
CCTTTTCACCTATGTGAAACAACTCATGGATTTGAAACAAAACAACCCACTGGTTTTCTTCATTTACTTTCTCCTCCTGCACTGCTGTGCATTCCTTTTTACTTCTTACATTACCAAGACAAAATTACTCTGCTGCATAAAACCTTTTACATTTCAAATCCAAAAAAAACTTTATGCACTTCTGTGCGTTCCTCCCCTGCAATACAAAAATTTACTCTCTGTGTTTTTTTTTCACGGGTGCTGCGGACCCTCTGTGTTTTTTTTACTTGCAGCCATACACTAAAACTACACATACAATACAAAACCTCGTGTATATTTTTTTTACATAACAAAATGGGGTCAAAAAAAACATATATTAAAAAACTTACCCATACTACTTATTAAATTCTCCGTAAAATTATTAAAAGACTTTACCAAAATAATTGTCAGCCATTTAACATAGGGGATGGGCAATACGTATGGTCCACACCATATTAAATTTTAATCAGACCCCCGTGTACTTTCCTTGAAATGGACGGCGGACAAACTTGCCTTTAATCCAACGGCAGAGATTGCGTATCGGAACACCCTTTCACACTGTTCTTTAAACCATCGTGCAACTTCGTAAATCAACGGCGGTAAAAACTGGAGGTCATCGGACGGGTGAAAACGATATCGGAAGGGGTGAGTGGACCACAAGTTACCTTTCGATGGATGTCAGTTGCTTATGTCACGGTTGCGTCACAGTTGTCAGCATCGGAGCACCATGTCCGGAAACAGCTTCATGTCGAAGAGTGGTGCGATATGTTACCGGGCGGTTTAGGTTTGAACTGAATGGTTTTCTGAGTTGCCGTTGACTGCTGGTTCGCGCGGGCAGTGAAATTATATTTTCAACACCAGCGTCGACGAGATGATTCTGGCCTACAAAGACTATCAGAAAACACATCCGTTCCAACAAGATCCGATCCATATACGTGACAGAGGCGTAGATCGCCACCATTGTGACCACCAAGAGAATCAGGACGGACGGGAGCTCCATGGCAGTGGCCAACCCCCTTGCAGACGAAAACCCTAGCCATCCCGTGATGAAAATTCACTCAATAAAAATCTTTTAAATTTGATATAATATTTGTATTTCCATTAAAACACTTTAGAATAAATAAACCAACATGGATATTAAGTCAAGTTAAAGAGGAATTTGCTTTGTTGGAGATAGAGAATGCTCTTCTTATACTAAATCAAGTTTAAGGACGACATTGCTTTGTCGAGATGGAGAATGGTGACCTAATATTGTTGAGAAGCACGCAAGGTAGTGGCATTACTACATTTATCAACCAAGAGATGATTGGCAATAAGCAACCGAAGAAATTCCAGGTCTTCATGTACTGAACAGTTATAATCATCATGTTTTTGTAGTGACAATTAACAACCAGCCCTTTGTATCCGTAAGCATCATTCCGTGTCATGACAATATGAAGGTTATAAGCTGCATCTTCTGTATTTCATGATTCACAGGAATTGAGTTGAGAGGTGCTGGGGTGTTAGTGATTTCTAGTTAGTTTATTTGAGTTGAATATTTAATTGGTAGTAGATTGTTTATGATTTTTGTGATTTATATTGTAGATAAATGTCTTTAGGATTAATTATATCATTAAGATTTAGTCCACTAATCAACTAAAATAGATTTGTGTTAGGGATTTCTAGTTTATTTATCAGAGTTAAATATTTAATTTGGTAGTAGATTGTTAAATCTGAGATTTTTGTGATTCATATTATAAATATCTTTCGAATTAATTACATCATTAAAATTTAGTCCACATACCAATTCAAATCACATCATTAAAATTTAGTCCACATACCAACTCAGCTAATTTTTTTTTAAGGCATAAGAAGATTTTTGTGATTGCAAAATAATTCTGGAAATCGGGGATCTTAATGCCTAATTTTCTCATTGCGTCTGAGAGACTCTCACTGATGACACCACGCATTGTAGAGATGGAAATATATGATTACGAAACCTGCAAGTTCGTCATTGCACGCATATTATGTAACGACGTCTCTCCTTCAACATCACTCACCGTAAAAGCTTTCATCCTCATTCCTAATTCCTCGCCAAGCGATCGTGCGCGCTACAAAATACTCAGAGCAGTTGAAGCAATGATAATGGCATCAATGGAAGATGCGAAGCAACCATCATCAAGCGATAGAAGATGCCTTGCAGGAATGTGGAGAGAAATCCAGGGATCCAACAACTGGAAAGGCCTGCTCCATCCTACAATCAACCCAATTCTGAAACAAGAAATCATCAAATATGGAGAATTCGTACAGCTGTGCTACGACTTCTTCGATTGCGATAGGTATTCCAAGTACTATGGCACCTGCAAATATGGCCCCAAAAAACTGTTCCAGCAGGCTGAGATCCATTCCCAGGGCTATGAAATCAGCAAGTATATATACGCCAGCACGCAGGTACAGTTGCCCACGTTGTTTCTGAGATCCATGGCCCCGGACACATGGACCCACGACTCCACATGGATGGGGTTCATCGCAGTAGCGACAGACAATACAGAGGTGGAAAGAATGGGCAGGCGAGACATTGTGGTCACATGGAGAGGCACAGAGACCATGCTGGAATGGATAGAAGACCTCCAGGGCTGGCTGGTCCCATTCACGTTGAAGGAAGCTCATGGTCACGAGAATGGCCGCAATTCTGAGAATAAGGCCGTCATGGTGGAAAGCGGGTTCCTCAGCGTTTACAGCAAGGACTCGCAGTACAGTCACATGAGCGCCCGGGATCTGGTCCTCGCAGAGATCGAAAGATTGCTGGAGCAACACAGAGGCGAAGAGGTGTCAATAACCTTGTGCGGGCACAGTCTCGGAGCGGCGCTGGCGCTCCTGTGTGCTTACGACCTCGGTCACATGGTGTCCGTCCGAAGTCCTCGGGTGGTCGTTACGGTGTTCACTTTCGGATGCCCCAGGGTGGGGAACAAGTTGTTTGCTCGTAATCTCCAGGAGCTTAACGTTCGGGTTCTGCGCGTTGTGAACGTGAACGACGTGGTGCCAAGAGTGCCCGGGGTGATGATGAACGAGTGCAGGTTGGGTAAATTCTTGATGGCAACCCTGGGTGTGCTGTTTGCCGATTGGGTGCAACCTTGGATTTACAGTCATGTGGGCGTCCAGATGACCGTGGACAACAGCCTGTCGCCCTTCCTCAAACCCACCAGGAACCCTGTGAGTCTGCATAATTTGGAAGTGTATTTGCATCTTGTGGATGGGTGTGGCGGGGAAGGGAGAAGAGATCCAGCGCTGGTCAATAAATTCTGCGATATGTTGATGGATGAGCTCATGATTCCGCCATGTTGGTGGCAGGAAGCCTACAAAGGGTGGTGGACTCAGAGGCCCAGAGAAAATGATGAGGCTCTTCCCCATCCATCATATTCTCAACTGGCCTCAACTAGGCTCAGGTGCTCGGAAAGCGTTTCCGTTTTAGGTATTGAGAAACCCCGGGATCAATAATACAGTTTAGCTATATCGGCCACCCACCATCACTATTTGTGCATTAGTATTGAAGCCCAAACGAAAAGCAATGTTTGTTCCTGGGTTATGTGGTGCTTGAGTTGCTCTGGGGTTTAATATTTTGGGAGTCAACCTGCCATGTTTTGTGATGTGCCACCACCGCATCAGTGTTGAAGACCAAACGAAAAGCAGTGTTTGTTACTTCGTAATATTGGGTTGTCTGTCCTTCAGTTGCTGTGGGAGTCAACCTGCCATGTTTTGTTATGTGCCAGCACCTATTTTTACATGTGGGTTTAATAGGTCGAATTTATATTGACATCTACCTTTTATAATACTTAAAAGATTGGTAAATAATTAGTAGTTCTACAATTAAAAGATTGGTAAATAATTACTAGTTCTACGCTTTAGTATAAGGGTGGTGATGCTTTGGGTTAATGTAATTTTGGTAGTTAATATGGGACATTTTGTTATTCCAATAGATTGGTAAACATTTTACATGTTGGTTAAAAGTAATATTAAAGGTTATAATGTCTCTAAAATATTAAATTTAAAGCATTACAAATAATAAAATTCAATTTGTTATATTGTAATTTTGTTTTTATTAATAAAATACCAATATTTTAAAAAAAGAAAATCATAATATAAATATTACATTAAAATATACAAGTAGCAATAATAAATTAAGTTTCATTATACTTTATAAATTAGAATAATACAATATGCCCAAAACCATTTTATTTACATCTTCTGTGACATTAAAATATATAAGATATAAATAGTAGCTATAAATTAAAATAATAGTTTTGTTACCATATTTAAGTTTCATTAATAAGCACATGAAAACTTAATACTTACAATATAACAAGATTTTTAATCAAGGCTATTTAACCCCACTTTACCATGGATATTATTAACCATAACACATCATGGGCCAATACAATGGCTCATCAATACCACGTGCCCAAAAACCATCTCTCATTTCACAATCAAAATAATACTTATAATATAACACGTTGACGAACCTAACTTCGTATCCACAGGGCATCACTGCACAGATTATGGCTTGAGTAATGAAAGGACGTGGCCGAGGTAGGAGAGGCCCGACCCACTAGACAAGCAAGGGGTCGAGCACATCGGAAGCTCGCAGGGGCCGTAAGCCTATAGAGCACCTCATAGCAGGGGCAACAACGACATACTGAGAAGAGACAGACGAAGGAATTCGGAAGCTGATTGAAGACTGGGAAGCGGAGATAAAACAAGAAAGTGAACGAGAGGAAGAGATCGATGACTGGAGGATGATGGTCCCTAATCCAGGGAATACTCGCGGTAGAATTAAGCAGTTCCAACACACCCTTTACTTACATTTCTTAATGAAATGTCTACTTGGCAAAGCGATGGAACAAATCTCTGTGGGGATGACGATCACCAATTATAAAAAAGACATGGAAAAAATCCTCTTTGAGTTGCATAAACAGGACATCAGGATGGACCGAATCAACCACCACATCCCTTGCATCCTGGAACTATATGGAATGCCAAGGGCAACTACTGAAGATCCTGCTCCTGTAGCCTCTGTCTTCGATGAGCAAAAAGAGCAAAAAGACTAGAGTACTCATGCTTAGTTTTTGTTTATGTGGTTAGCTTTTAAGTTTCCTCTTGCATATGCTAGTTATTACAGTTATGTAGTATTTGGACATGAGATTGAGACTTATCTAGCTTGGCTAGAAAGACTGAAGCAATTTTGTTTTTGAATGGCGTATAATGCTGACCGATGGCCAACATACTTGGTTTCTCCTCTGGGCAAGTTGAGGCCACCCGGTCAATTTGTGTGGTGTAAATTTGTTTAATATATAATAGAAAATGGATGGACCTACCAAGCTTAAAAAAAAAAAATACTTACAACATAACAAAATTTTAACAATAGATACTCACCCCACTTTACCATGGATATTATTGACCATAACATATTATGGACCAATACTATGGCTCATCAATACCAAATGCCCAAAAACCATCTCTCATTTCACAATCAAAATATCTATATTTTTTTAATTTTATTTTATTACATTTTTGGGCTGAGAGACACTCTCCATCACAGTATGAAAGAGATGTTGTAATTTCATGTTCTATTATGTTATCTGAACATTTTGACCCAGTCAAATTACATAAAAGTAAAAAAATAAATTATTAATTAAAATATTTTGATTCAATGAAATTACATAAAAATAAAAATTACACTAAAAAATAAAAGTAACAATTAAACTAGCCTAGATTCATCTTAACTCCGGATCTATCAAACTCATAAAAGAGGTTTGCACCTTGAGAGATTTGATCCCCGTAGGAGCTTCGAAGTTAAGATCAATCGAGGGTGGTGAAGATCAATCGAAGTTAAGATCAATCGAGGGTGGTGATAGATCTGTAGTTAAGATCAATCGAGGGTGGTTATAGATGCGAAGTTAAGATCAATAATGGTATAGTCTAATTAATTAATAGACAAAATGGTTTTTTTTTTAGAATTTTACAATACAATTTTTAATAAAATTGTCTATTTTATTACTTAAAATGCATTTTTAATGTATAAATGGTTTTAACACCTTAAAAATCCTACAAGACACTTTATCTTTGCAAATTAAACAATATATTATAAATGGTATAGTCTAATTAATTAATAGACAAATGTTTTTTTTTAGAATTCTAAAATACAAATTTTAATAAGATTGTATATTTTATTATTTAAAATGCATTTCAAAGTATAAATGGTTTCAATACTTTAAAAAGCGTATGCGGCACTAGATATTTGCAAATTAAACAATTTAAAGTTATCATTATGATTTTTAAAAATATCTATCAGATTTTGAACAAAATTGACCAAAAAATGTAACATTCATGTAACCTTGTGTAAAAACACATAGAGTTAGATTTTTTTTACAAAATTGACCAACGTGTAATTTTTTGAATTACTATTTCATATTCCTTTAGTGACAATTAAATAAAATCTTCATTATTATATAGAGTAACTTGATTAAATCAATAGTAAGTTACATAACCATTAACAATCAATGTTGTAGCATATTATCATAAATTCCCCGTTATAACCTTACATCATTATCATTATTCTTTTCATTAAGCTAGATAATCACATGTTAGAGGATGTAAGTGTTAACATCATACAAGGAAGCAATATCATTTGAATGACAAAATAGACAAACACGTCATTGGACACTGATATATCCTCGAAACCCCATAGAGAAAAACCAACAAATGTTTAATTTTATTAAACGCTTATGAGGGTGTTCACCGCTCACTCAATGACTCTAAAGGAGTCCATCCCTTGATCATTGTCATAAAATATTACAAAGAAATACCATCTTAAATGTAGCATAACCAACTATAAACTATTACAATAATCATGATATCATTTGCCCATAAATCCTCAGACATTATGTCTTTGTGGCCTAATTGTTTCCATCGATGGATTATCCTACAATTGACATTCCTTTAACCTGCATGGATCACTAGGTTAGACATTATGTCTTTGTGGCCTAATTGTTTCCATCGATGGATTATCCTACAATTGACATTCCTTCAACCTACATGGATCACTAGCTTATTGTATGTCATAATGTTAAACATAATCCTTCTTTTGCATATGTCGCAATTTTTTCCTGCAATTGCCACCAAACTTTGATATCATGATTAGATCACATATTAATCAAATTAATAATAAATCTTTATTAGTGATTTTCAACATCTATTCATGTATATACATAAAATGTAAACAAAATATCATGACATGCTTCTTTTAACAACACTACACATACATTATTTAAAAGTACATGTCACATTTATAATTATGACACGTGTTGGTCCATCCATATCTCACATGAATAAGATAATTATATAAATATTACTGAAGCATTTTCAGTTATCCCTACTTTACATGCATTATAAGAAAATGATTATTACTATCTTTTCGTAAAAAAAAAGGAACACTTCCCAAAAAAATATACATCACAACTATTATTATTTCTTTACACATGTTTCCAACAATAAAACACCACAACTACCTATATTTTTTTAAAAAAACTAGCACATTAGCTATAATCCTTATAGCTTCAATTACACAAACTTTATCCAAAAAAATAGCCCCTCAATTATTACTTTTATTCATGCAGATGCGTATACTTTTCCAAAAAAAATATTTAAAAAAAAGCTTAACACAATATTACATGCCAATTAAGTTTTTCTTTTCGAGGAAATTTGATACAATAGAACATGCAAATTTTTTTTTCTCTTTTTCTAATACAATAGAATATGCAATTTTTTTTATTTTTTTTTTCTTTATTTGCATCCCTTGGTCATTAGAAATTAGTTACCTTATGCTCTTGTGCTCTATGATTCAACAATGGAGAATAAAAATTCTGAATTGAAGATTCAGGGAAGTGCTCTTTGCATCACTCAGCCACTAGAAATCGATCAACTTTTACTAAGCAATTCCAAAGCATAGAACATAAATTCTCCACTAAGCATTCAACAAGAAGTCACCCAACTGCTAGTTTCAACTCCTTTTTTTAGATCCCGTTTGAGAGGACGTTTACTAATATATCTATATTATAAGGTTTTCCATTTTCCGGAATACAGATTACAGTGAATAAAGAATGACATGAAAGGTTACCAAGAATTCGTTTAACCTCCAACTAATTCTTGATACAAGAAAGGTTATGAGGAATTCGTTTTTAATCTCCAACCGATTCTTGATGGAAATGGTTAATAATATTTTTACGTTAATAAAATTAGATATGCCACGTAGGTTCGATGGATATATTAAAAAAAATGTTTGGAAAAAGGCCAATTGAACTATAAAACTATGAGTATTAATTATTCTTAATAATAATAAAAATATTATTTTTAATTAAAAACTAATTTTTAAATATTTTGTAATGCAACGTGTATTTCACAATTTAGGATAAAGAAGATAGTATAATATTTTTTTAATTCAATTGGGAGTTTACATAAAGTAAATAAAAAATATTTATTAAATAAAAATAATGTTAACTCTAAAAAAAATTATAGGTTGATTTTAATTAAAATTATTATTGAGAAGAGGTCTCCACAATTGAGTGGGCCATGTTGTATTGTGTATTGTTTGTAAATATTTACATCTTTATTGAATTAAAAAATAATAAAGGTTAAAAGTAATATGGAACTCAATATGAGAGGGATTGTTGTAGTGTCTATAAATAAGTGTAAATATTTAAATGTTGACTCAATTATTGATAAAAATAAGAAAATTCAATTTGTTATATGGTAATTTTTATTTTTATTAATAAAATTATGAACAAATTTTTAAATAAAATAAAATCATAATATACATACTATTATTTTTAAAATATTTGATCCACTACAACATCCATAATATTATTATTAACTACATTGCCGCCATACTTGACTGTAGAGTAAACATAAGTGTGTGTGTGTAAAATTCATATTCATAACCATTATATTTCATAACTTCATATCTAAATTTTATTAACAAGTACATAAAAACTTAATATTTACAATAATCTCTTTCTCAAATATAAATGCTATACATATCACATTAAAAATTAAATTGTGGGTAAAAAGGTGAAGTTGGATCACACTTTTGCGAGAAATGCCCCCAAAAAATTCACATCTCAATTTTTTTTGGCTAAACCAAAATTTTCTTGGGCCGAACTATTATACTAACGTTCGGCCGAACAATTCGCCATTTAGATTAATGTCGACTCTTAAACATATTTTTTTGCCGGAAGTGAAAAAACCACCAATAAAATAGTTATGCTAAACTATTGATTTTGACTGAACAAATAACTCGATCGAATTGTCTATTCAACCGAACTAGGTTTCTGGCCGGAAGAACATTTATATATATGAGGGCCCTGATGCCATTGCAAAATTTTATGTGTTGTTAGTTTGTTATTGTTATTGTGTCGAGCAATATTATTATTGTGTTGCTATTGCGACTAGCTCATCGGTGTGCTGGAGGAAACGATCGTGTATGTTCATGATTTGTTGTGTTTTCTCATTATTATTTTTTGCGGCTTTTTCATTTTTTTGTTGGTTTTTTTGCGGGGTTGGTTGGCGCCAAAAGAGTTTTAGCATAATTTTTGCATGAGGTTGGTTGGTTGGTGCCACGGTTGGTTGCACCTCATCATTGCTGGAGGAACTCTGTGAGTTTCCTCAGCCTCCTTGTCCGGATTAGATATGTTTATTTGTATGAAATCCTTCGCCAAAAGTTCAAAACAAAGTTCTGAGCGAATTTCTTTTTTGATATAATCTTTTTGGAAATATTAGATAGACGCCCACTAATAAAAAACTCTTTTGAATTATATAATAAAAATAAAAAGCCTTTAATCATTTTAGTTTTCTCATAGAAAACATTGCCGTAAAGCGTGCAGACAACTCTCAGTATTTCATCACCTTCTGGGATGCAATGCTTAGTCGGTCCTCCACAAATTTGGCAAAAATTGATCTTTGATTTATGTATCTTCAAAGGAAGAACAAATAGTCTTTTTGAGGTGTGTAAGCCTTCCTAGATCACGAACTAGATATCCAGACTGTCTAGCATTTCCCAAGTCCCTGCACAATAAAAAAAAGTTAACTGGCTAATCAACAAAAATCCTACACAGTCTTACCTTTTAGTTATGATATGCATTATGACAATTTGACATCATTCTATATTTGTGCTTTTCCGTCTTGTTCAAATAATATATATTCTTTAATATATGAAATTTCTTGTGTAAGATATATTCTTTAATATATGAAATTTCTTGTGTAAGAATAATGACAGTCAATACAATTATTCTTTTTTTACACAACCATTTCCCCTTTTTTTTTTTTGTTATTATTCAGACAATATCAATAGAATTTTTTTATACTTAATTTAACTATCGATTAGTGAATCAGTTGTTAAAAGAAAATTTCTTTTTGAAGTTGGAAAAGTTAATGCTTTTTGATATAATCAAAATTGTTGGTTTTCTTTGTTTCTTGAGAAATTACAAAATGGTTTAGTTCAGGGTATGGGTATGTATCATTCCACCTTGTCCGATTATAAGGCTATGATCCAAACAACTAGTGTTGTATTTTCTGGCTTGTTTGTCCGTAAATTAAAAACACTTTCTAAAATGTGTTTTAACGGTTCATTTGAGGTTATCTTTTCCCCCAAAACCCTTATATGGACTTACAAGAAAATTGATTTTATTTTTTTATTTTTATTTTTATTTTTATTTATTTTTTATTTATTTATTATTATTTTTTTTTTTAGAACCTGCTTGACCCAAAAGTAGAATTGTTTTGTATGAGTTTCCAGGGATTGAGCTGAACAGTTGGGTTACTACTCGACAATGAGGCACTAACCCTCCTACTGATCCCTTAAGTATTTCCTTCTTTCGACAAGTCTATAGGGTTTGTTAGGACCCTATAATCTAGGAATCAAAGTGTGTTTGTCTCTTACTATTCATCTAGGAGGTCTATAGGCATTGGAAAAACTACTTCAAGAGTTATACACCATCAAACAAACATTTCAAGCCTACCCATTTTATCGATTCTACAAGAGAAGGTGTGCAAACATATAGAGCATGGAGGGCTACCTGGACGTACTACGAATTTGCTGTCAAATTGACTGTTTTTGTCATCATTTTCAAAAGTTGTTTCTAACCAAATGGAGATGAATTTTGGAAAACTGAAAGAGGTTTTTCCAAGAATGGGCCAAAGAACAAAAACCTCCTTCAGTTTTTGTATAGGTGTCATAGATTGGAAGAGTTAAATGCATATTTACAGTCTATTTTTCAGGTTTTGGCATTTCTTGTTTTAGTTATGATGTTTGGGTGCATATTGTGAGGATTTGGAGAGGAAATTTTGAAAACCGAGAGAGGTTTATGTCAACGACACTCTCATCTACAAAAAGCTCTCTCATTTTTGTAACAACTATCCAAATTCAGGATATATGAGTTGGTCTTTGAAACCTATTTTTCCATAAATTTAGTGCCCTCTATTGCGCAATCATATCAGTCAACTCTATTTTGGAAATTTCGAAATTTGGAGCTTATAGAAGTCATTTTAGTTGTTGGATAAGTGTTGATAAGTTAAAATCATGTAGTTTGAGTTGTTAAACCAAAATGCATTGTTTGAGTTGATGTTTCTCAATTGCATGAGTCTTGATATAACAGTTCCTTGTTTTTTCCTACATAGCAAGTGAAGATGCATTGCATCTAGACCATTCAACTTTTATGAAGTGAATTTGACCACCTAGAAGGGTAATTCGAATTCATATTTTTATATAATGATGTAAATACATGAAAGGGGGTGTTGGCTAGTTAGCTTAGAGAGGAAAGAACACTATGCATATTGTAATTTTTTCTGAGTTTTAATGAAATTGGTGGATCAAAAGTACCTGGTTAAATATTTTCATAGATTCATGTGAGCCAACTCTCTTATGTGAGTGTTTCCTATTTTGTGTGTGTTATATTTCTTTCTGTGATGTTTAAATGAAAAACTTGTTTCAGAATTCATCTAGTTAATAGTGCTCTGTTGCATTCATTTAGATATTCAATATGTCTTTTTTGCCATAATCATTTTAAGATTCATCCATTGTTTGATGCCTTGAGATGGTTATATACTTTCTTTATTCTTCTCACATATGCAGCTATTAATAGGCATAAGGAAGAGTTTCTATCTTGCCTTTGAACAACTTTTCCCAATTCACCGAGCATTCGCCACATCATTGATCTCAATTTTTTACTAACTCCATGCCCAATAGATTTCTCTCTGCCCTACCACCACACCTATAAAATCTATTATTTGCTAAAGATCTAGCCATTGTTTTCCATTGAAACCAATCTCTAGTGACTGAGTTGAAAGAGAGATCCCTCTATGGGGTTGGAAGGGCTAGTTTCCAATTCTGCAAGTGGTTTATGGTTACCTCTAGGCTTCCTTCCTACAACTAAAGGAAATTACAGAGTGCTAACATATTGGCATTATTTCCGGGGAGCAAAAACTCTATCTTCCACGATAAATAACGATAATGATCTAGATCTGATTACTAATGGTGAATAGTAGTTGGAAATCAAAAGGTTGTATATTTTTTCACTCGTCGATTCCAATGTCAGAGAATCTAGGTTGCAGAACACTCATGGAGACTCCACTATTCGAAGCATTCAAACCTTAAACTGTTGATCCGGTTGCTTGTCATACAAGATGACAGGGTATGTGGCAGACCTTATTTATATTGAAGGTTTCAAAGAATATTGGGATAATTTTGATGATGATCAAATTGATAATGCTTTCTCAGTTTTTTACCTAATTATTTAAATTCATAAAAATGTAGCTTTGGAGCCAAGACCAACTTTTTAGAAAATTTTGCTGAAAAACTTGAGAAAATTATTCAAGCCTTAGAAGCTCAAATTCAATCTCGCTGCTTTCATTGTCAAAATCAACATTTTTAACTAAAATTTATACCGAAATGAGAAGTGGTAGTGTTGCCTTTTGATATTGAGATTGAGGAGTGTTTTGAGAATGGGTTTGATGATTCACAGATGAAACGGTATGATGACAACGAAAGCATATATGAATTGTCCAAGCATGATGATCAATTTGCAAAATACTTTGAAGATCAACCAATAATTCATGTATTTCATGATCCCATAACTGTCTATATGGAGGAATTTTTCACTACAGAGTTCCGATCATATTTCAGCTGTGAAGATCAAGCCTACAATCAGTTTCCATTGCCCTTATATGTTCCAAAATTTATTTTGTTGAAGCACAGTCAAGAAGCCACGATTGAGCAGCTACTGGACTGGTTGCATTGGAATTTTAGTATGAAATAATTCATATTTGCAAAGATAAACTTAGAGTAGGTTGCTTTGTATACAAATAATCTCATGGGAATGAGATCACTTCATTTTTTAGTTGCAGTAGTGCCTTTCTAGTGTGGATTTTATTTTCAGCCTATATATTGGTTACATTGCAACAATTTGGCTTCAGTGAGAGAAGGTCGCAGGTCAGAGTAGATTGAAGTTAGACTCCACTTCTCAATGGATCAGGCTACTAGTCTATGGTGTTCTTGGCACCTCACAAGTAGGATGTCATCCCCATTGGAGCCAATGTTAGGATCATATAATCTAGGAATCAAAGTGTGTTTGCCTCTTACTATTCATCTAGGAGGTTTATAGGCATTGGAAAAGCTACTTCAAGAGCTCTACACCATCACAAATACATTTCAAGCCTACCCATTTGATCCATTTTACCAGAGGAGATATGCAAACATACATAACATGGAGGGCTACTTGGACTTGCTACGAATTTGCTACAGAATTGATTGTTTTTGTCATCATTTTTAAAAGTTGTTTCCGACCAAATGGAGATTAATTTTGGAAAAATGAAAGAGGTTTTCTTTATTTTTTTTACGAATGGGACAAATAGCAAAAACCTCCTTCATTTTTTATACATGTGTCATATATTGGAAGAATCAAATGCATATTTACAGTCCATTTTTTAGGTTTTGGCATTTCCTGTTTTAGTTATGATTTTTGGGTGCATATTATGAGTATATGGAGAGGAATATTTGAAAACTAATAGAGGTTTATCTCAAGGACACTCTCATCTACAAAAACCTCTATCATTTTTGAAACATCTGCCCAGATTCAGGATATATGAACTCGTCTTTGAACCCTATTTTTCTAAAAATTCGGTGCCCTCTACTATGCAAACATATAAGTCAACTCTATTTTGTGAAATTTCGAAATTTGGAGCTTCTAGAAGACATTTTATTTGTTGAATAAGTGTTGATAAGTTAAAATCATGTAGTTTGAGTTGTTAAACAAAGATGCATTGTTTTAGTTCATGTTTCTAAATTGCATTAGTCCTGATATAGCAATTCCTTGTTTTTTCCTACATAGAAAGTGAAGATGATTTGAATCTGGACCATTCAAATTTTATGAAATGAATTCAACCACCTAGAACGGTAATTCGAATTACTATTTGTATCTAATGATGTAAAGACATGAAAGGGGGTGCTGGTTGGTCAGACTAGAGAGGAAAGAACATTGTGCATATGGTAATTTTTTTCTTAGTTTTAATGAAATTGGTGGATCATAAGTATCTAGTAAAATATTTTGTAGAGATTCATGTGATTCAACTCTCTTCTGTGGGTGTTTCCTATTTTGTGTGTGTTATATTTCTTCTTATGATGTTTAAATGAAAAACTTGTTTCAGAATTCATCTAGTTAATGGTGTTATGTTGTAGTCATTTAAACATTCTATATGTCTCTTTTACCATAATCATTTTAAGATCCATCCATTGTTTTATGCCTTAAGATGGTTATCTACTTTCTTTATTATTCTCACATCTGCAACTATTAATTGGCATAAGGAAGTGTTTTTTTCTTGCCACTGAACATATTTTCCCAATTCACTGAGCATCCATCACATCATTGATCCCAATTTTTTACTAACTCCATGCCCAATGGATTTCTCTCTGCCATGCCACCACACCTATAAAATCTATTATTTGCCAAATATCTAGCCATTGTTCTTCATTGAAACCAATCTCTAGTGACTGAGTTGAAATAAAGAGCCATCTTTGGGGTAGGAAGGGCTAGTTTCCAATTCCACAAGTGGTTTGTGGTTACCTCTGGGTTTCCTTCCTACAACCAAAGAAAATTACGAAGTGCTAACATGGTTAAGGAAGGGACAATTATTATGACAACACATAACTTTAGCTCATATGCTTAGACACATATTTTCTTTATAATGTAATTCACAATTCTCAATATTTTTCCTTTTCATTAGACTCTGTACCTTTTCGTTTTATACTCGACCAATTTCTTGCCTATCTGTATCACAAAAAATATAATATCTACCAACATATAACTCTAGAACTTTTATGTCTTTCTAGGAGCAACCATACAGAAAAAAAGTTAACTTGCTAATCCAAAAGAAATGTAATAAAATAGAGTTCTTGATTTCATTAACTTATAGTCTAGTAACACGGTTGTCCTTGTCACATGTAACATAATCACGTGGATGACATAAAATCTAGTTAATAGTTTTTGTTTTTCACGAGTTTATTTTTAAGGACTATCTTTTTCATCTCTTTTAAGGTTTGTTTTTCATCTATCTTCAACCACCGAAATATCTACAACAATATTATTTATATGGTTAATTTTAACTTTGATGCTTGAATAATTAAATTTATTTTGGAAGCTTAGCGTGTATATCTTTCAACCTTACCTAAACTAAATTCGTAGTAGGAAACGACAACTAATTGTCACTAGGGAAAATTTCTTTTTTTCCATTTCAGTTAGGATGAGAAGACTCAAAAAATGAGAAAATAAAGAATTTCACTGAGTAAACTTTCTATTTTTCAATTTCAGTTGCATTGAAAGGTTGACAAGGCTCAGAAAATGAGAAAAGAAAGAATTTGAGCATGAACTGTGAAGGTTCACAGTTTTTACTAAAAAAATTTAAATATGTTTATATCAGCTAGGAATTTTACATAAATGAGTTTCTAATATTTAGTTTTTAAAGTATGTATTAATTAAAAAAGAAATTAAGAAGGGATTTTATATTGAAGTTTTGAGTCTTGAAAAGAAGGAAAAATTTAGACGAAAAGTATGGTTTTCCTTGGTAAATTGTAATTTTAAAACTATTAATATTGATTAAAATTATTAGAATTATTTAAATTTCCAAATGAATAAGAAAAAAATGAACAAAAAGCATTGTTGTTATAGAAAAGAAGTATGTTTAAGATGTATACTATCGAATTTTTATCGAATTGAAAATTTTTCATACAATTTTTTGTCGTATCGAATTTGAATTCGAATTCAAATCTGAATTTAGTAACTATGCAAGGATTCACCAAAGTCAGATCTAGCTTTACAACACATTACGTGGGTCATGCAAGTTTCTTCTGGGAGCATAGAGAGAATCACTTGCAAATACACCTATGATAAATAAGTTGTAAAAATCCTAACACAACTATGTACAAGGCCAAAACATTCATAACAGCTATTGCAGGCCGAAGTCCTCCTCCAAATTGGTTGAATTACATAACGAAACTATAAAACAAAATGCATTGTATATCTGTTCAGGCCATAACACAGAAAAAACACAATAGGAGGAGTTGGGTTTGTTGGCCACCTTTAGAATTTGCAACCATGTTTACAACAAATGCTAGCATTAGCATGAACAGAACCCAACAATCCTCCATGCTTTCTTCCAGCTAGGCTTGCTCCACCAGAAAGGAGTAACACCCGCAATGACCATTATCCAAACATTCTTTCTCCTCCATCTTGCAATGATCGTGGAAAGCAAAGGATGTAAATTAGTTATGTGGCTTATCTTTAGCATTGCTCATCATTTATCTGCATCATTTCTCATCATCTTAATATATTCATCCGAGATTGCCACTAATTAAAATATAACCCATTTTCGTTGAGGGTTGCTCAACAAAAATATTTGAATATCAACCAAGGGAAATCTACAAATATCTCTTTCTTGCTCTACCTTCTTTTTAATATATATATCTATATATATATAATGGAGAAGTCTCTAGTTAGATTGAGATTATTAAGTTAGGGATAGTCTTAAGAATTATTTATCGAATTGTGAGATGAGTATGAATGTCCTTGGGAAGTTTTTAGATATACGTTTTGTTTATATTTAAAGTGGAAGGAGATATTGAAAAATCTTTGCAAAATAAGTTTACGATTAAAATTACTGAAGAGAAAGGGAAAGGCAAGAAACTCAAAATGCAGCATATTACCAAATGCACTGGGATGCTATATGACGTAAAAAAACTTCTCATATATGTCAATAAATTCATTATAAGGCCAGGAAGTGTGGGAATCATCCTTCATAATAAGAATACAATCTTCTAATTGAAAAAGACAAAAACATCATTATATTCGTCTTTGCAAGTGTTACCCATCAACTTATGTAGAGTAACTAAAGGGAGGAATGACAATGATAACACATGTACAGGCACCTTTGGTGTAAATAATTTGTCTCATATGCATTTAAACAATGCTTTTATATAGACCCATTTCCTAAAATCAATAAATTGCTAAAATCATAATTTATAATTGCTTTATGAAACTATCAATCACATGTATAAATTTCGAACGAGAACATAGAAGATGATCATGAAACTAGGCTAAATAATTGTAGTATTCCATTATTTATTCATAATAGGTATTTATTTATTATCATTCTCCCATAAACTAAGGAATTTGCAATAAATAAATATATCAAATTCATTTTATTGAATTTGTTTTTTCACAGGGATCAGAAAACCCATTAAACATGGTTGAAAAATGGACATTATGCGTAGAAGTTTCTTGTTATCCTAATCCATGTAAAGCAATGATTACTTATGTGCTATGCAAGATTACGACGAATAAAGTCCTCCAAAGGAAAATGAATGTACCTGGAAAAACAACAAACAATGAATCATATTATATTGCATTGATAAAAGGCTTAGGAACAACTAGGGAGTATGGATCCAATGGAATTGTAGTCTTCACCAATTTTGAACTTGTGTGCAACCAGATGAAAGGCATGTACCAAGTTAAAAAAGAGAGGTTAAAACAACTACATGGAGAAGCAAAAAATATTGTTAATCAATTTCAATCATTTAGCATAAGACATTGTGCAAATGTTGTCTAGTGATCTATTGTATGGGGCAATGCCAATTCAAGAATGTGTGTGGAAGATGAATTGGTGTTAAGAAGCTCTCCATCAAAATTTATTGATGGACATTGTAAGATATATTTGATATTGTGTGTGTTTTTAGTTATAAATGTGTTGTTTTAATGACCATGTGTTTTTTTCAATTCTATACCAAGTGTGCCCCCACTATGTAAGCACAACTTGGTGAACTTGACATGTTTTAGAAAATTTTCTATTTAATTTTCAAAATGTGCACTTCAACATTTGTGTTTTTAGTCTTGAGTATATTTTAAATGAATAATTTACACCAAATAATTTTGAAGAAACGTTCAGATAGTTACATCAATTTTCTGAATTCTTGATATTTTTAAATAGCAATTTTAAGTTTTTTAAATGCATGATGTAACTTGAAGGGTTACATCAATTAAATGCATGAGGTTAAATCTCTCTCTCTCTCTCTCTCTCTCTCTCTCTCTCTCTCTCTCTCTCTCTCTCTCTCTCTCTCTTTATATATATATATATATATATATATATATATATATATATTATATAGCATGGATGAGCATTTTCCACTTGATTCTTTGAGGCGAGCATCAATTGAGTCCCATGCATCTACTAGAGGGGAGGCCAGGGATCAAGGAGATTATCAAATGAATCGAGGGAGGTCCACCATTTATTACAACATGATCAAGGTATATATATGTTTACGTGCAAGATTTTAAATTATATTTGAATATAATCATATGTACATACATATGAAATTGATTTTTTTTCAATTCAGCTTTATTAATTATAATAAATTTCATTTTTTTAAGAGCATCTCAAACTAGGTAGAAGAGAGTATCTATGTAATCAATGGAGGGCCATCATTCACATCATCGTGTTATGGTATATATATGTTTATGTGAATTTACTTAAATGATAAATAGGTAGAATCATATGTACATACATATGATTTGAATTGATTTTCTAGTTTTTTTAGAGGCTTCTCTCACTATGTCCTCGCGTGAGGGTGGTCAACAAGCTCAATCAACCCATGTAATTAGGCGTGATGGTGCTCAACCATCTCTCGATGGTCATGATGGTGCTCAACCATCTCCAGGTAGTCATGATGGTGCTCAACCATCACCAGGTGGTCATCAATATCAATTGGATCATCATGATCCTCATCATTTTGGTAAATTATATAATTTTTTATTTTTGTTTTTTTATGTTAAAACAAGTTTATACATGTGAGTAAATTGTATGTACATATATGTATAAAAGTCCATATTGCATGCGTATGAATACATTTTTTCATATGTTTTTATATTTATGTAATTATATTGATGCAAGGGGTGAAAATGTTGCTCAAAGTAAACGTAAGCGAAGAAAGGAAATTCAAGAAGAAGACCATACACCAACTACCACCTATCCATCTGATATTCATAATGATATTCCTTGGGAAACAAACCTCCAACAATGTACATTTTTTTCCGTGGAGAAAATTTGTAATTTTCATTAATCAGAAGATTTAGAAGATTACATGTTGTAGATGCATGAAGCATATGCTGAAATGTGGACAGAGCCACTAAAAACAATACTCCCATAGAAGTATCCAGAAAGCCCTTAGGAAGGGTAGCAAAATAGGTATGAGAAACCCAACAAATCTGCAACAAAACAGACCCGAACAGGATACCCAAATCTATTACAAAATAGAAAAAAAGAGCAGAGGTGCAGCACCCAAAGTAGATCTGGCACCAAATCCCTACAAAAAGAAAAAAGCTCCTATGGAAGGAAGTAGAGAAACAATATGTACTAGATCAGGCTGCCTAGACAAGAAGGAGAGGCACGAAATGAGGAAGAGAGCCGCTAGGGTAGCCACTCCTTCCCCACCCCCTCAAAAACTCTCCTCCAGTAGCAGACCAAACCAAAGAAAGGACAATTGCCCCAAACATCCACAGCAGCCAGCAAAAATACCAGCGAAACCAACCATTAATGCGGCACGAAACAATGCAGAAATAGAACCTCCACATCCCTATTCCCTCAACGCTCCAACAGGATAGCCCGCGAAAACCAAACCAAAACCAACTGCCGCTCATAGGAAGAGCTAAATCAGTGCAGAGGCAAGGAAACGGGGGCAGAGGCGACAAGGGAGCCACCTCGCCCTCGCCCAGAATGAAAAATAGGATCAGAACCCAAACACCCGCGCCACAGTCAAGTTCTGTGGGTCACGGACGGTGTTGCGGCATCGACGGAGGAAGCCCTGGTCTCTGTGGCGCCTCCAACAATGTACATTAAAAAGGTACATAGGTCATTATTGAAACTTGAGGAAAGATCTTGGGATTTTGGAGCTCCTTGCAAAGAGTCGACTAAAGCTTAGAAATGGTTGTGCACTCTCTAAGCTCATTTCTTGTTATTTACAAGAAGCTTGGTCCAACCACTAATTTCTTTATAGATATGATGAGGCGTAGAAAGGAAGCAGTAATGGATCCCGATAAATGGGCCGAGGTAAGTAAAAGAGTTACAAAAGCAGATGCAAAATCTATGTTTAATTTTAAAGAAGGGCCGAAAAGAAAGATGCTCAAGGTGCAATATTTCAAGCACCTTGATATAGTCGGCCATTTGTATGATAGGTTCCTTGCAACGTACGGAAATATTCCATGGAATGATGAGGTTCCATTTTATTTTGTAAAATTATTTTATGCATAGTTATTTTTTGGTATGAGACCTGATTAGAATGATCTTCCATTTGAATTTTATGGTACTAGGAGAGGTCAGTTATATGAACGTAAGGGGGCATTATGGGATATTGAATTGCCTTGACCTCTACCACATTTGGTACGTCAACCTCTTCGTTCGGTAACTTTTGCGGTCGAAGATGGATGCCACTTCTCAAATTGGTAGAGAAGGAAAGGATGCCATTATAGACAACATCGAGACTGCATTGACTGGAATGGATGTTGGTCTAAATCGACAAAGAGCACGTGCTGATTTTGCATTAAAACAAATGAGGAGATAGATAATATGAATATTGAGGAACTTAAAGCATATGCAAATGGTTGTCGCATTGGTTGGCAAGACCTAATTTTTCATGAGGAAGAGGGCATGGTATCGGTATGTGTTAATGTTTAGGGTGGATATTTTAATGTAATGTATTGTATGTGTTAATGTCGATTCACATACATTTTGTTAATTTTTTCAGATATAATCTAACACAAATGTATCATATGTTCACCATTTGTAGTTAACTCGTTTGTTGAACAACATTTTTTATAATGTCACGGTCCTAGGTTCAGGTTCCAATCAAGATATGTTGAGAGATGTTAGTTTTTTTTAAGAGTTCATGTTGATACTATTATTCTACTTTTAATATATCGATATCATGAGGATATATTTTTAAAATAAATAATTACATATATAATTAAATGTTAACAAATTCTGATTTCGTTCGATGTTTTCTACATATCGCCACCCTCTTCCTCCCTATTAGGAGATGTGTCAAATATTCACTTGTCACGAGTATTGAATATTTCACTTTTGTTTTGTTATAAATTGAAGCAAGTTTCATTAAAAAATGAGATCTTTATCTTACAATTTTAAAATTTTTGAATTTTAGGTTTGTGGAGACGGATTCCATTCTCTAGGGACTTTAGCGATGGACTTAGCAATGGGGATAAGATCATCTAAACAATTTGAAAAAAGTCGTTTAACATTGTTTTTAATATTGCGAGTTTATGCATTTTCATTTGCAATTTTAAATTTTTAATATATACATGTACATGTATTGTACAGGGCATCCACAAGGGAGAAATGCAGGGGGAACACCATGAGGTATTGCGTGGAATTTGAAAATTGAGTTGGTTACAAGGATTGAACCGTCTAGACAATTTGAAGAAGTTGATACTTGATTTTTTTAATATTATGAGTTTATGCATTTTCATGTGCAATTTTAAAATTTTAATATATACATGTATATGTATTGTACATGTTATCCATGAGGGTGAAATGCATGGTGAACACCATGAGGTATTGCATGGAATTGGGAACTTTTTATAATTTTGTTTTGATGATCTTACATTCTCATTTAATTTTAAAACATTAAAATTTAATTTTAAAGTACACAATCTTATTTATATATGGAATTACACATGTTGTGCAGGGCACCCATGATTCTGATGAGAGCACGAGGATGTTGATAGATCATATATTTCAACGAGATTCTCTTTGATGCAAATTTTTATTTGACAGAATTTTTATATTATATTTACTTTTATCATGATATAAATTTTGGACATATTTAAAGTAAAACTCTTTATTATGAATTAATCTTTTTGATGCATATTTTTATTTGACAACTTTTTATTATATGTATTTACTTTTATAATGATATAAATTTTGGACATATTTTAAATAAAACTCTTTATTATGATTTAATACATGCTCATTTTGGATTTTATGTACATTTTGCATGACAATTCTTATAATTGTGCATTATAAAACATAGTACATTTTGCCTTTAAATGAATCTTAATTTGGTGTAGATGTCTAAAACAATAATAACTTAAAATTGCATTATAAAATATGGTATACATTTTGCATTCATGTATAGAATGGCTACTATGGATGTCAGTTGATAGTTAACTTTTAATATAAAGTTGTTCATGCAAACATTTTATAAAATTGCATTATAAAACATGGTACAATTTGCATGATGCATAGTTTGATGCTCAAAGGTTTTACATATTTAAGTGAATGAATATGTCACAATGAAATAAAACTTGCATTTAGTTGGTACATTTTGCATGATCATTCTTATAATGTTAGTAGATGATTCTTAGGTTTCGTTTAAAGTTCTTCTGTCAAGTTACTTAAAATGAATCTAGTAAAATTGCAAATTACAAAACATGGTGCAATTTACATTTGAATGAATCTTATAATTTGGTGTAGATGTCTAAAACAATCATAACTTAAAATTGCATTATAAAATATGGTACATATATTTTGAATTCATATATAGAATGGCTATTATGGATGCCAGTTGATAGTTAACTTTTAATATAAAATTTGTTCATGCAAACATTTTATAAAATTGCATTATAAAAATGGTACAATTTGCATGATGCATGGTTTGATCTTTAAAGGTTTTACATATTTAAGTTCATGAATATGTAGCAATGAAATCAAATTTGCATTTAGTTGGTACATTTTACATGATCATTCTTATAATGTTAGTAGATGATTCTTAGGTTTCGTTTAAAGTTGCTTTGTCAAGTTATTTAAAATGAATTTGGTAAAATTGCAAATTACAAAACATGGTACATTTTGCATTTGAATGAATCTTATAATTTGGTGTAGATTCCTAAAACAATCATAACTTAAAATTGCATTATAAGATATGGTATACATTTTGCATTCATGTATAGAATGGCTACTATGGATGTCGGTTGATAGTTAACTTTTAATATAAAATTGTTCATGCAAACATACTATAAAATTGCATTATAAAACATGGTACAATTTGCATGATGCATGGTTTGATGCTTAAAAAGGTTTTACATGTATTTAAGTTCATAAATATGTAGCAATGAAAGTAAATTTACATTTAGTTGGTACATTTTGCATGATCATTCTTATAATGTTAGTATATGATTCTTAGGTTTTGTTTAAAGATGTTTTGTCAAGTTATTTAATGAATTTAGTAAAACTGCAAATTACAAAACATGGTACATTTTGCATCTGAATGAATTTTATAATGTCGTAGATATCTAAAACAATCATAACTTAAAATTGCATTATAAAATATGGTATACATTTTGTATTCATGTATAGAAAGGCTATTATGGAAGTCTGTTGATGGTTAACTTTTAATATAAAGTTGTTCATGCACACATACAATAAAATTGCTTTATAAAACATGGTGCTAAGATAGCATAAAAATATGTGAAAAGATAAAATGATGGTCCATAAAAAAAGAAAAATGCGCAATGCAAACATGATAGTTATACAATCAACAACAAACAAGAAAATTGTGATATGCTACATCCTTACTTTAACAACAAAGTCATGCCATATTAATGAAAACAATTTTGTAATACTTAACTTACTAGCTAGAATGGACAACTTAAGAGTGCACAAAAAGAAAGGCTAGCAATGTACTTGAACTCTAAGTTCTCAAAGATGAATACAAGGAGAAGAAATTTTTGGTCGTTCAATTAAAAAAATTCTAATGGAATGCCATCCTCAATGATTTGTTCATGGTCAGCTTTTGACATTCTCCATTTTTTAACTTTCAATTTTTTTTATTGAACTTTTATCAACTTTATGCGTGTTTCACACACCAAGTGACTATATTGACAACTTATAACATCTAGTTGATAGTCTTGAAAGTAAACATTACTCACATTTTGATGAGTTTCTTGGAAAAATAACATTTAAGTATAATAAACTCTCTTTCATATATAAAACCACTATCATCATAGTCTTCCAATAACTTCATCTTTTGTTCAGTGCACCGCATAAAAAATATCTGACATTTTCTATGTTGTTAATGGGTGAAATTACAACAAAAAATCTCCCACACAATAAAACAAGTGTAAATTAAGATCATAATTAACAAGAAATTAGTTATCAGCATGGACTTGATTTTATTATCTATTTAGATCTATATTTTAACTATTGTCTAGATACTTATATACAATGATTTTAAAAACATAAAAGATATATATATATATATATATATATATATAATCCTTTGAAAATTGAAATGTTATCTTCTCTATCAAGATTAGAAACTCGATCACCTTCAGATGACATTGTAGCTTCCTATGATTCCATCTTTTAGAAGCTTGCAACTGACATTTTCCCCTTTGTATTTAGTTCTGTATGTTACCATTTTTTTACATACATATTGTTTCCACAAACATCATTGAATTGTGTGTCCTCTATGAAAACATGACAAAAACAAGATTCTTTTCTTTTATCAAATGCAAACACATTTCGGTACTCATTTGTTTTAATTGAATGCAATTTTCGAGTCCCTTTTATTGTTTCAGCTTCATATGTAATCGATCTATCTACATCTTAGACTCCAATACACCAAAAAAAAACAATGGTAAATTCAAAAAAGAATTTAAATATGTTATTTAAAATGCAATTTATATATCAAAGATAATTAGATCGTGATATTATTTAAACTATATAATTTATAAATGCTTAAGATTAAAAAATTAGTATTGCTTTTGGAGATTTAGAGCAGACTGGACACGATTCACGCACACAACAGCAGCCCCTGGTACAGTACTCCCTCCAACGCCATGGCCCCGGGAGGGGACCCTAAGGCCCCTCCTCCTTCGCCTCCTCCACCAGAGATCCTTACATTCAGGAAGCTAATCGATGACAATAGTAAACGCCCAACAAGGGAAAGTCAGGGAAAGTTTGTAAAGAAACTCGACAGCATCGCCACAGTCGCCCTGCTTGTTGAAGATTCTTGCAGATCTGCTTTGAACTTAGCTGAAAGAGGGCTCATCAGTAAATTTATAGGGCTATGGCCTTCCCTCAAGGCTGTCAAGGTGTGGGTACAAAGGAACTGGCGGCCACTAGTAAAGGAAGGCATCGGAAGCAACCCGGTTGCTAAGGGCCTTTTTTTCTTTGTTTTTGATTCAGTAGAAGATAGAAATCTCATTTTTAGGAATGGACCATATTTCATGGGACCTCAAGGTCTGTAGTTAAACTCATGGTCACCAGACTTCAATCCGGCACAAAATGTGTCGTTAACAGTTCCAGTGTGGGTATGCCTCCCTCGTCTTCCACTGCACTGTTGGAACCCGAAGTCACTAGAAACGATTGGTAACACCCAAGGTGTAGGTTTCAACACCGTACAAAATTTACCTGCATACGAATTCTAAAACACAGAAAATAAACAATGCGAGAGCATAACACGTAAAACACATATACACAGATATTTCCCCTGGATCCCAAAATCGAGACTACTAGCTTGATTTTTCATTATGTTCCTTTCAATGTTATAATACATATTTATACATGCCGAAGCATCCAATACCATAGACCGAAAGCCATCGCGTCCAATACCATGGACCGAAAACCATCGCATCCAAAAAGTGCGAAAATCATGCACAAAACCATAGGTGGGTCCGCCCATCCTAACATAGGGTCCAAAACCAAAATTTTCTGGGGCGTTGCCCTGGACCCCATAAAGTGGGGTTACGGGTACGCCTCAAACCCCCTGTGACCCCTCCTCCCCCCCGCTACACAATCGGCGCAATGAAGGGGGGCTCCGCCCCCACTCTATCCCCCTGGTTAACTATGTGGACTAGTCATGGAAAGAATATAACACAACCCAACATTCTCCCACTTGTTGTTTTCTTTCCATAGGGGGCCACAAGAGAGCTTAGTCATTTCTCCAGCTCTGAAACGCCCATTGTTTTTCTACACCAAGAGAACTTCTCAGAGCTCACAGATTTTGTCAATGCATTTGTAGTATTCTTCAAAGTGTCCATTTTTACCAGCAACACCTTTTTGTCTTCTATCATATCCCTCAAAAAGTGATATTGAACATCAATGTGCTTTGTCTTTGAATGATATGCAGGGTTCTTTGCTAAGAAAATTGCACTTTGGTTGTCACAGTCTATCCTTATAGCTCCCTATACTAACCCCATACTT
>APFE030074028.1:441867-484241 GCA_000404065.3 Pinus taeda | reverse complement strand
ACATCTCTTCTCAGAGATAAGCTACCATCGCCCTAGCTAGTTTATTTCCATTTCTGATTGTAAGCATGTTTCAGTATTTTCCATTAATGAAATGAAGTATTATTTCCGCTGCATCTTTTTGTATATGGTTATCTCTGTAATTTGTTGCGTTCATGTTTAAATCCGAATCAATACTAGCTTTGTGTAGTGGAGAATCCAAGGTGCGTTACAACACTATCCAAGCTTTCTCTAAGATACTCCTTTCGAAGCTTGGCTGACCAAAAGCCTTTATAATGAGTTATGAGGGACTATTTATAGGGTTGGGATGGCCCTTGACATTCCCCTTTGTGACAATTCATCTACCCTCATGACTCTTCATCTACTCTATGACTGTTACATTCAACTATCGACACTTGAACTTACACTTGACAAGACGTTACATTACAATGCACATGTATCCATGCCAATTGTTGGGATGGATATATAACTTGTACGGGTGCAGTTTCATCCATATGTGCATGTTGCACCCCCTACTGTACCTGTTCCTACTACAACCCATTCTCTCATCTATTCATCTCTTTCTCTTCCTTGTGTTGCTACTTCGGCACGTGCAACTCCTTCTCTGTTCTTTTCTCTACTTTCGTGTGACCTTCATGTCGCATCGTCACCTCATAACCTCAATCTCCAAAGCTGCTCTTGTCATGAGTGGATCTACTTTGAACTTGCAACTTTTCTCTGCCTCTATGTTGTCAACAACCTTCCTCTTGCATTCGTTGCACACAGGTGTGCTGCTAATGGTGTTGCTCATTGTGATGTCGTTTCCATTGATCTTGATATCCTTTTCCATGAAGAACTTGATGTTTTCATGGATAGGCAAGTTCATAGACACTTGATCGACTGCATCCCCGGTTGCACTCTTAATAGTGTCTTCGACTCTGCTCTCCTGGAAGCCGTTGTACTTGTGCTATTGAGAGACAGATGAACACCTATGATGCCTGGAGACATAGCAACACTCATGGCAAGAAATTTGTCAGTCGAAAACCAAAACAAACTTAAGGACTAACTTGCAACATACCTGTGTGATTGAATGCGAAAGTTGCACAATTTCTGTTGGGAGGTCGAGAGTGTGACTGCCAAAATTGTGCAAGGTACAATCCAGGCTATTAGAAGGCTAACTGACTGCTGGAACTACACAATTCACAGTCCAGTCTGGCCTGCTGAGGACTGAAACTACGCAATGCGCAATTTCAGTCAGTAGTGACATGCAGCCAGCAAACTACATTGCTCAATTTTTGGGGCCAGTAGGACACTGCCTCCAAGAATTGTGCAATGCAAGCCTGGAGGTCAGTGTTGGGCTAGACTTGCACAATTTCTGGAGGGAAGGCGCAACCTTCGCTTATGGAAATGTGTAGTGCTAGCCCGCAAAACGAACGGTGCGGGCCAAGGCAGCCCAATGCAGCCAACGAGCGAATGAAAACATGAGAAGCCTAAATGCATGTTGAGTTGAGTGCAAACAAGAGTGAATGATCATACATGCAAACAACAAGTGTAGAATTTAGAAAATAGGAAAGCATGTATGTGTGTGAAGCAAGTCGCTGCAATGACAATCGTACATGAAAAAGAAGTGTCATGCATTAGACAATAATGATATGCAAATGATAAATGAAATGGTGCTTCTACAAGCTAACATACATCAAAATGATAGCAAGTGCTCACTCAAATCAAGCAGAAAACACTCACACGAAGCAATACACAAAAAGTGACAAAAACGCAACGCAAGACGTGAAAAGAGGGCTTACCCCAAAACAAATGAGATGAATGTGTCGACGATTCATAGATGTAATGTGGGATGTCAGAGTTTCAAGGTCGATGTAAGGAATGAGCTCTGCAACGTCCGATTGATGAGTTTCGATAAAATCGATGTTGCAAAGCGCATGCCAGAAATCTAGGAAAAGTGACACTTGGTAGAAGGTTTCTGAATGATCCTTGCATATAACCTCCAGGTGCTAAAAATAGATCCCTGAATCAAGGGATGCTTTTGTATGCTACCTTGGTAGAAGCATCCCATGCATGCAAATAAGTTTTGCTCAGTCCCAAAGGGAACAAGTCAACCCAACTGCACATGCAATAGTCTGCTCAACTGAGGGGAAAAAATGTGCATTTCTGGGAGGGAGCTTAGTTGGCTTCCTAGAGGGATTATGCAATTTTTGGGTAGAGAAACTGACTGTTGCCCAAAATTGCACAATTTATGGGCTGAGCAGTCCTACTGGGAGGAATTGCACAATTTTTCTAGTGAACAATGATAGGCATATTTGTGCAATTCTGGAGCCCAACATGTTTCCAGACAAAATTGCACAATTTCTGGAGGGTAGGCTAGTTACCCTCTAGAATTGCGCAATTTCTTGAGGGATCTGCTCAGCATGTAGCTGGACCTAGACTAGTAAAACAACCTTTGAGGGGGATGCAACAAGCTTTGATGGACAGGCTATCATTCTACAAGAAAATCACTGAACCTTATGTACTTGAAAAGGTAATACATGTTGTTGTGAAAGGTTTGTAGGGAGGCTCCAAAACGAAGCTAAGGCAAACTTTTTGGAGGGTGGTTGTAGCCGCTACAACACCTTACAGAAAAATTGAAGTAGAGGATGGAGAGGGTTAATAGGAAATTTAGTGGAAGAAGTAGTTACCTACATCCAAGAAGTTGCAGGTAGAAAAGATCCTTAATAAGAGAATTGCCAAGAGAAATAGGAAGAAGGATTAATATGATCATCTTGTCAAATCGAAAGGTCTTCAAGATGAAAATGTGACTTGAATTGATATTGTAGAAATCCATAAACATGGCATAACCATTCAAGGCCTCATGGATAGGAGTCCATGAAACATTTTTTCTGTGGGATTATGATGTAGGAGCACCCCACAAAACTTCTACCTACCATAGGTGACATAGTTACGCATTAATGCATTGAAATAATGCACATAAGCCATGGCACACCATATTAGGTGTCACATATAAGTGATGTAAATTTACTAACAAGACATAAGTGATGCACATATGCAATAAAACATGACCATCAACACATATTCATCAATGAAAATTAGGGATGCACCATATGTTAATCAAGGTTGTCATTGATGTCAATATGGCATTAACTGAGATGTCAATATTCTTGAGATGCCTAGTTCCAGACGATGATTCCATGACTCTTGGTGGTTGGTTGACTAGGATAACATCAATGAAGATGTCAAGTCACGAAGAAGTCAAACCACGAATTAAGGAATCCCTAAGAAGTACTTGGTATAATTTTGCATGCACTTGATGATATAGACTTTAACCCTTGATGACATATGGAGGACTACACATGATAATGCCATACCCTTAAATGATCACATGATTGGAAGATTAGATGGATGATCTCACTTAATGATTGGAATGACAAATTAATGGAGGCTGCACTATAACATATTAGTACACCATTATGTGATGGCATGGACGATACACTCATTTTCGGACTCTATCATGATGACGTGGATGTCGTACATCATCCTATGATGATGAAGAAGCCAAATAATGGAGAAGATAAACAATAAAGAAACCAAACAAAGAAGACATATTGTCCTAATCATTTTTTGCACTAAAAAATTTAAGGACAGTCACATTAAAAATGATTTTTCACCTCCTTAGAGGCAGAATTCTTCCATGAGGCCTACACCATTTTCCTACATTTCATATATTTACAACATCTTCAAATTCATTGTGTAAGTACATATAATTATCCATCCAAGTTAACATATTTCTTTTTCTAGGCTTGCATTACCACTAAAGTGTCATGAGAGGCCATCATTAACTTGCACTCACTCTTCTTAGTCATATGGAAAATAACTTTGAACATCGATATCCTCCCTTGCCTCAATTCTAGATGAGAGCAGGCATATAATGATAAGTTTTTTTAATCATGCACTTTCCATGGTGTTATACATTCTTGTAATAAACAAGGTGATCAATGGGACAATTATATACCTAGATTAAAATTGAGTGATCAAATGTTCAATGGAACTATACAACACCACTCCCTTCCCTAATTTTTGTTTGGAAATTACAAGTTTCATAGTATTAATTTGTTAGATAGCCAACCTCATTGTGCGTCACATTAGAAACATACACCATAGCTTCAATAATTATGAAGCAATGGGAGCTCAATAGTTACATGCAGAAATGTTTATTTCAAAATGCATATCTTCTGCTCAAGCTTGTACGCCAAGATAGTGATGGGATGATGGCTATAATTTTTAGTGATATTATCTAGATTTTTAGTGTTAAGTCACATCATTCCCCTAAAAGAAACTCTAATGTGATGTGTTATAGGTGTTCCTACTAAAATGATGAAGGTAGAGTGTGGGATTTGTATTTCTCTAGATACATTGGCTTGTAGTGTCACGTTGAAGTAGAATAGTTGAGTAGTGGGTTAATTATAGGTAGATGGAATCATTTATTTCCTATTATTAAATCCTTGTAAATGAGTAAACATGTGGACTTTGGTGATGTGTTATGGATGTAATGTGCTCTTTGAAGCCAATAGTACTTTTAACATGGAATCTAAATTTCATAATCTAGAAATTTAGATTTCCACTCAAATGGTAAAAATCATGGAAAAATCGCTTGAGGTGAAGAAATAAATAGAATTTTTGGAAGAAGAATGTAATATTATGAGAGATGTAGTCTTGAATACTTAAAGAGAAGAGTATTCAATTGTGTCGTATTAGAAAATTATAGATTTTCATTCATATGAGAAAACTAGAAAGAAGAAATAGTGAACTAGTTCGATGAGGATATGGAATTAGTTGATCATGAGAAAGGAGATGTAAGTTCAAGTCTAAAAGATATGTCCATTTGATTTTCCTTTTATTATCTTTTCATAATTTGCAAAACATTCAAAATTTTAGGTATATATTATAGGATATATAGTTTCAAAGGATCATGGTTTTTTTGTATAAGGATGTAGCCTTTTTGTTTTATAAACTTATATAAGAGGGGAACATGGAATGTATCACAATTGGTTGAAATTTTTGGGAACATAATACCACTATAACTCTTTCTATATAACCTCCTATAGTCCTTTTATAATATAAAGTTTCCCATTTCTTGTTGAAAAAAAATGTTTAGCCAAGACATGACATCTTTACTCAATCCTTGCTTGAGTCGTTCTTGGACTTTTATTTAGTTTGAGGTAATTTTTGGTAGCCTCTTATCATCCATGTTATTTATTTTGTTCTTGTACACTATGTACCTAGTCATAGCCATCCCATCAATTGGGGAAATGCTCACTTCTATGAGGAGGATAGGATCTTGTATACTACATTTAATTTTAAAATTATAAGTGGGTTTTTCTTCTTCTTAGTTTTTCACATTTACTCTATTTTTTTCCAAAATTTTGTAGGGATATTGCATTCAACATATTTTGTAGATATTAACATGAACCAAAACCCTTAGGGTGTTCACACGCCATTTCTATTATCACACCTTTGTAGCTCTCATCACAGGTTGACTCCTTTGCTAAACTTCAAACACCATTAACTCCATCTCCATTTTCTCATCCATACGACCTCTCTTTCACTTGTTATTATCTTTCATGATCCTTACCTTGACCTTTCCTTCCAACATTATTTTCACTCACCAAATCCACACAATCTCTCATTACCACAACTTGCACCATTTAATGGTATTCATTCACTTTTTCTACAACCATTGTAGCCTTATGTTGCACATATGCAATATTTTCCTGGCAACACACATTCATACAACACACCACAACATGATAACTTGACCCAAATTGATTTCTCACATATTCTCATGCTAGATTTGCTAATATCTTGTTGGCTCTGGCTTTGGCCGCTCAACTTTACGTTGGTTGGACCTACTCAAACAAAAAATTGCAACACTTTAACACTAGCTAGCTTCTTCCTTACACTCTGCACACTGGGAACAGATTCAATTCCTTTTTACACATTGACTATAATGCTTCGTAAGTCACATGTTGCACTCTTCATGACTCCACAACTCACTATAGCTCCATTATGCCTTCGATGAACACAACTCTGATACTAGTTGTTAAGATCATGAAACATCAAGAGAAGTGGTGATGTCTAAAGACATGGTTGTTGGCTGACCACCAAGACAAATTTACTTGGATTCTTTCCACTTTTAAAGAGGTTTTATTCCACATGAATACCATGGGTTCTCATAAAACTAGAGCTCGAAAACCACTAGTAACTTGACCGATTCATGTTTATCTTAACCACCTTAACATTTTGGTAGCCTCTTATCATCCAAATTGTTTATTTTGCTCTTGTACACCATGTACCTAATCATAACCATGTCATCAATCAAGGAAATGCTCACTTCTATGAGGAGGATAGGATCTAGTATATTGTATTTAATTTTAAAATAACAAGTTAGTTTTTTTCTTTTCTTTATTTCCAATTTGTTCTATCTTTTTCGAAAATTCTATAGATATATGGCATCTAAAAACTTCACAATAGCATATTATTTTTTTTCCATATTGTTTATATTGTTCTTATGCACTAAATACCTAATAATAGTAATGCAATCAATAAGGGAAAATGCTCATTTCCATGGGATCTGGTATATTGCATTTAACATTAAAATTTATAAAAACAATTTCTTCCAAATTTACTTTATCTTTTCCAACATTCTATTGAAATATGGCATTCTTTTTTAAAATTCCAAATTTATTCTATTTTTTTCCAAAATACTATAAAAATATTACATATAAACTTCACTAACCCATTATTTATTTTATTAATTTAATTAATAACTTAAATTAAGTTATTATTAATTTAAAATATAAATTTAATATATTTTACATAAATTTTAATTTAGTATATATATTGTTTCATAGGCAATGCTTGATGCTACACAATTCATTTTGTTACTTTCAATCCAAGTTTTTTTACCTGTGTGAATATCACTAAATGCAATGAGTGCTAAATGCAATGGTGCTGAGCAAGATATTAAAAATTATGAGAAATTGATTAGTAACAACTAATTCTCATAAATATGATTCATTAAGTAATTACTTATTAGTCCCTGCATTTGACAGCGCAGGGACTATAGCATTCGTTCACATTTACCTAACATTAAATCTCTTTGACCAACCCGTCAATTTGTTGTTTTAACCAATGTTTAAACATAAATATTGAATCAAACAAATTTTTATCCAATGTTTCATTTCAACCTCTTATGGTAGGTAAAAGAGTATGATTTTGGTGATTCTTGTTAAAACTTAGGATAATAAACTTCAAATATGCTAGTTAAAAGCTAGCGTTATTCCCAAGTCATTTAATGTTTAATGGAAACATTAATTTAGCGAACCCATGCAACAAAGTTTAAAACAACCATACATAAATTTGAAACTACCACGCTTCTAGTGGCAAGCCACCTACAATTTCTTCCAGGCACTTGTCACCTCTCATATGCTCTTTCCTCCTCTTCATTCCAACAACTTCCTTCACCATTCCTCCTCTTCATTTCACCTTCCTTCCCCATTCCCTCTCTTCAATCCATCCCAGTGAAATTTTCTATTGAAATCTCATCATTTTGATCCCCTGCTTGTCCGTGTTTCAATTCCAATGCACCCCGAACACACAACTGATTTTCCCAGGTTGTTACTGCATTGAATTTGTTATTAGGTAGTGGTGAACATGTATGACTGGCTTGACTGAGAATGCATAAACGCATCAAGAGCAGACACTGAATTGTTATTGCGAATATGGATGCTACTTCTACCCATAACCATGACAACGTCTCGACTCTTGCAGCTCAAGCCTTGCACACTTATAACGTTGCAAAATTATGGACATGCGATCAGTTATTAACAGAGTCATGCAGTGCTACAGTACCACGTCATGGAGCTCCTGCCTTTGGCGATTTCTCCGTTGCTTCCACCAGCAACACCATTCCTGCTGACTTTCTCCTGCATCACACTTTTATATCATATGGAAGGGCCACTGGCACAATATCCCTTTCTTTCCCCAAGGCCATATCTCCTTCAATTTCTTTGCCCATGACGATATCTCCTTTACCTAATATACTTTGAAGCAGTCCTTCACCCAATATAATTTGAAGCAACATCACTGGATACCATGAAGAAGGTTTGTCTGCACAATATCCATTTAGTAGACCAATGTAGAAAGTGAAAGAAGTTTTCTTTGCGCAATACCCCTTTAGTAGAAAAATGCAGAAAGTGAATAAACAATGCAAAAAATTAAGAAACAAAAGGTAATTCATGCTCTGGCTTACGATAACCTATAATAACTAGCAACTACCAGCCGCCCCTTGCCATCGAACTGCTTTATTACCAGCTGCCCCATGCCAACCAACTGCTTCATTCAGGCACGATATTAGATAAAATGTGAACATAATTTGAATTGAAAGAGATGTAGCTCTCAGGCATGGCCTGCACCTGGAGACTACACTCACAAAACTTGAGATATCACTCTCGTCCACTCTATTCCATAATCAATCAAAGATTACATCATTAAATACAATACTAGGAAATAGGAAGTTGCACCCAAACCCCATAACTATAGGAACTAATCCTAAACTAGGGAGAAAGTTACAACAATGTAACCATTTTCTCCATAATATCAAAATAATATAATATTCTCAACCCCCCCTTAATGGAGAAAGGGTTCTCCTGAACTCCTAGCATCTTTCTAAACAATTCAAATTTCACTCATGCAAGAGGCTTTGTGAAAATATCAGCCACATTGTCACAAGTTTTACAATATTCAACAGCAATTTCATTTGACTTTATTTTTTCTCTAACAAAATGGAACTGAGTGTCTATATGTTTGGTGTTTTTGTGAACCACTGGATTGTATGCTAATTTGATGGTGCTCTGGTTGTCGCTTTTGATAGAAGTGGGTTTCTTTTGTTCTTTTCCTACATCTTTGAGAAGTCTCCTCAACCAGATCACTTCACATGTTGCTGCACACAATGCTTGATACTCAGCTTCACATGACGACAAAGCTACAATACTCTGTTTCTTGCTGCTCCATGCTATGACCCCGGAACCTATGTTGAATTCATAACCTGTGATGGACCTCTGATCATCCAGGTTACCTGCCTAGTCTGAGTCTGGAAAACCTGCTAGAGTAACATCAGATACATCAGTGTATAAAATACCAAAATGAACAGTACCACAAAGATACCTCAACACGCTTTTTGCTGCTATCCAGTGACTTTCAAGCGGTTTCGACATGAATTGGCTCAACACACTAACTGAGTATGCCAAGTCAGGTCTGGTTGTTGTAAGATATATCAGGCTACCAACCAGCTGTCTGTACATTGTGGCATCTACCTCCTTAGTGCCATCATCACTGCTCAATTTTAGATTCTACTGCAAAGGTGTTGCTGCTGATCTACACCGATCCATCCCAAACTTTTCCAACAGACTTCTAGCATACTTCCCTTGGGTAAGAAAAGTTTGCCCAGTATCTCTGAATACTTCTAATCCCAGACAATAGTGAAGGCTTCCGAGATCCTTCATTTCAAAAACTTGTGCCATAAGCCTTTTGATTCCTTTGATTAAATCAAATGCATTTCCTGTTATAATCATGTCGTCAGAATACAAAGAAATCAAAATAATATGCCCCTGATTATTGTACTTGGTATACAAATTTGGGTCATTTAAACTTCTATGGAAACCATACTCTATAAAGAAAGAATCAACTTTTTCGTACCAAGACCTGGGTGCTTACTTTAATCCATATAAAGCCTTTTTCAATCTGCAAACAAGATGTTCCTGCCCCTGCTTTACATATCCTTCTGGCTGTACTAAGTAAATTTCTTCTTTTAAATCACCATTTAAAAATGCAGATTTAACATCAAGCTAGTGTAGTTCCCAATTATATTTAGTAGCTAAAGCAATAAGCATTCTAATTGTATTTAGCTTTGCTACAGGTGCAAAAGTATCATCAAAATATATACCTTCCTTCTGTGAATATCCTTTTGCAACCAACCTAGCTTTTAACTTATCTATACTTCCGTCTGCATTCATTTTTGGTTTAAACAACCACTTGCATCCTATGGGTGTTTTATTCTTAGGCAGCTCAATTAAATCCCAAGTATCATTTCTAAGAATTGATTCCATTTCTTCATCCATTGCAGCTCTCCATTCCTTAAATTGACTAGCTTCTTTGTAATTAGAGGGTTCTACAATGTTCAAAACTTTTGACATCAAAGCATAGTTTCTCAACTTCAATGGTAATTGAGTCTTCCTACCTGACCTCCTTGGTAGGGGACTTACCTCAAATTTGTTTTCCTCTGCAATAACTGGGCCTGCTTTTTCACCTTCTTGCTGTTCTTCTTCATTTTCTTCTTTCTGCTCCTATTCCTGCTCCCTCTCATCCTCGCTGCTTTCCTCCAACAGCAATGGAATGTGCCAATCATCTCCAACATCAGCTTTCCTTTCCTGTACCTGTTCATGAAAGACTACATCTCTACTGGCAAATGTCTTACGAGACTCAGGATTGAACAGTTTGTATGCTTTAAACTCTGTGCCATAACCAACTAAGATGCATTTGACTGCCTTAGGGTCTAGTTTCTTTCTATCAGCTTTGGATACATGTGCAAATGCCTTTGACCCAAAGACTCTTAAATGGTTTACTGCTGGTTTAAATCCATATAAGGCTTCAAAAGGGTTTTTGAAGCCAAGAAACCTAGTAGGACTTCTATTTTTCAAATATACAGCAATATTTATTGCTTCTGCCCAAAAAATATTAGATAGACCCTTACCTTGCAACATGCTCCTTGCACACTCCACCAAGGTTCTGTTTTTACGCTCTACAACTCCGTTTTGCTGTGGTGTATGCGGCACTGTATATTGCTGAACAATCCCGTGAGTTTTGCAGTATTTCATGAATTCCTTTGATTTGTATTCTCATCCTTGATCAGATTGGAGAATTTTAATACTTTTTCCAAACTGTTTTTCCACCAGGGTTTTGAACTCTATAAAACTTTGGAAAGTCTGACTTTTCTTGTTTAAGAAATAAACCCATGAATATCTAGTGCAGTCATCAATAAATAACAAAAAATAGTATGCTCCCCCTAGCAACCTTGTCTGCGTGGGACCACATACATCAGTGTGCACTAGCTCTAAGATTTTTGTTTGCCTCCTCCTATCATGCACAGGGAACTGTTCTCTGTGCATATTTCCTAAGGCACAACCATCACAGTTTAACTAAATGTTATGAAAGATGGGGAGACCTTCGACCATACCTTTCTTTTGTAACAACATGAGATCCTGCAGATTCAGATGACCAAACCTCGGATGCCAGAGTTGTTCAGCTGTCAACTCTCCTGCAACCATGGCTTGCTTTGGTATACTTTTCGCATCCAATCTGTATAGGCTTCCAACTCGCATGCCCATTGCAACAATTTCATTCCTGCAATCCTTTATCATACAGTGAGTCTTGAAGAATTCGACATGCATATCTTGATCAGCCATCATGGATACAGATATCAGGTTTTTCTTTATTCCAGGTACATATAAAACATTTGAAAGGTGACTAATTTTTCCATTTGGTAACTTAACTCAAATCACCCCATGACCTTTAATCTGATATCCATTATCATCCCCTAGATATATTTTTTATCCATTTATAATTTCTTTAAGACTATCAAAAAATTCCTTATTACCTGTCATGTGAGAGGATGCTCCAGAATCGACATACCAGATGTCATCTTCATTCGATGCTGAAAGGGCACAGTCGACTGTGAACAGTCGAAATTCATGACTGAAGTCTTCTTCTTCAACAAAATATCCTCTGTGTTTTGGATTTACCTGTCTCCTCCTTGCCTCATCAGCCTGCTTCTTATAATAACAATCTCTCTGTATATGACCCGTTTTTCCACAATAATAACATTTCTTTTCATAATAATTTGCAAGCATACCTTTATGAGAATGTGGATTCTTCTGTGATGTTCCTCCTTTTTGCTTTGATTGCTGCTGTGACTGCCTTCCTTTAGATAGTCGTCGTTTTTCCACCAGTGCGAGATCGTCACTTTGGGGGTTCAGATTCAGGTTCTGCCGTCGGTCTTCCTCTTGCTGCAAGATCGCAGTGAGATCATCGAATGTGGGTGCTTTCTCCCTTGCCGAGACTCCAGTGATGAAGGTTTGGAAATCATCACGCATCCCATTCATTGTAATTGCAACAAGATCTTCATCAGCCACCGCCACTCCAATGGCCCCCAATCCGTCTTTAACATCCTTAATTCGCGCTACAAATGCAGTAGCAGACTCTCTTTCATCCATCCTCATTGAAAATATCTTGCTTTTCAGAGCCAAAACTCCGTTTGTATTCTAAGTCTCATAGAGATTTTTTATTTTCGTCCAGATCTCAGCGGACGATTTACACTCTCTGATGTGCACAATGACATTGTCTTTCACAAACATCTTCAACAGGACTTTGGCTTTGTTTTCTCGTTTTTCCCAATCTTCCTTTTGTGTGGTTGTTGTCGGCTTCTGCTCGTCGCCTGTCACTATAGCCCAAGCATTCGCACCTTCAAGCAGAGTCTGGATCTTAAACTTCCAGTTCGTGAAGTTAGACCCGTTGAGTTTACCAGACTCGTTAAGGTAAGATTCCATCATATTACTCATTGTGAATCTACTTAACAACAACAAAAAACAATACCTGTCAGATCGATCTGTCGCCTCTGCCACCGATCTGCAGTGTCTGGCACTCCCGCTCCAATGAGAAAATTCGGCGTTTCCAACACAGCCGAAACAATGATCTGATCACAATTGATCTGATCCACCTCTCCCGGATTGATCTGCCACTTTGCCGATCCTGCTCTCCTTGCAGATCGCCAAACGAAGTCGAGGTTTCCCGCAGATCTCCTCTGGCGCTTTCCCGATCTGTCTCTCCCGGACTGATCTGCAAATCCGCTGATCTGCACCGTTTGCAAACCGCCAAACGAAGTTCACGCTGTTCACAGATCCCCTTGGCGCTACCTCGAGCGAAATATCCGCGCTAATAAAAAATTGCTTAGAGTAATTTAATTGGCACGATTTTCTGGGTAAAATCCGCGCTTAGCGCGATTTATCCCTCAAAATCCACGCTTTAGCGCGATTTATCCCTCAAAATCCGCATTAATTCCTCTTCTGGCGCGACTATCAGCGCAAAATCCGCGCTAATCAGGTTTTCTGCTCAGAAAAAAAAATATTCTGAGTCCGAGCCAGGTGTTTTGTAGTCCACATGCTCAATCGAGCACAGAGCTCTCGTGTACACACAGCCACAAAGGCACTTCAAGCCACACAGGCAATTCTGCCACACAGGAAAGCTAGCTACTACAGGCACTTCAGCCTCACAGGTGACAAAAGTTCAGGCTCACTCAATCTGAGCTCTGATACCAAGATAAAATGTGAACATAATTTGAATTGAAAGAGATGTAGCTCTCAGGCGTGGCCTACACCTGGAGACTACACTCACAAAACTTGAGAGATCACTCTCGTCCACTCTATTCCATAATCAATCAAAGATTACATCATTAAATTCAATACTAGGAAATAGGAAGTTGCACCCAAACCCCATAACAATAGGAACTAATCCTAAACTAGGGAGAAAGTTACAACAATGTAACCATTTTCTCCATTAATATCAAAATAATATTAATTATTCTCAACTATATTTTGCCCAGATTTATATTTGGTTAAGTAAAAAATACAAAATTATATTTGGTTAAATAAAAAATATTGTTATAGTGTAGTAGTATAGCTCTCTTATTCGAACATAAATCTCTAAATTTGTATTAATTGCTAATTTGTATTAATTTATTTTGCTCTTTTAGAATTTACTCATTTTTCATCTATACGTGTTCTCTCTTCAAGTTATATCCCCTAACATCCTTACGGTTTCCTGAAGTATAAGGTTGGGTAGCTAACTAAAACGATTCATTATTGCAATAATTGGCAAGTAACATCTTTGCAGTGGCTTGAAGTATAAGGCTGGGTAGCTAACTAAAATGGCTCACTATTGCAATAATTCACAAGTAACATCCTTGTCGTTGCCTGAAGTATCAGGTTGGGTAGCTAACTAAAACTACTCATTATTGCAATAATTCGCAAGTAATGTGGGTGGTAAAATATTGTAAGTAAAGAAGATAAGTGACCTAGTTGAATAACTAGGTAAGGTTCTACGATCTCATGGTATAATCAAGATGATTTGATTTGTTGTGCTTTGGATGCATAATTGGCTAATGCCAAATCATTTGTTGTGCTTTGGACGCATAACTGGTGAATGCCAACTCCCAAGTGAAGAGGGTGGCAATTGGGAGGAGGAACAAACCCTATCAATAAATAAGGCTGGGTTGTTTTGGGTTGTTTTGAGGAGTTGTTCTATTCTAGATTTACTATATAATAAGTAGAGGGTCAAGGAACTGTTCTGTTCTATCTTTTCTATATAATAAGTAGGGGGTCGACAGAGGCAGTAAACAGGGTTAAAATGTTATTCCAAAAAAAAAAAAAACAATATGCAGAAGTTAACATGATAAACAAAATTATGAATAAGTTATAATGCCACTAACTCAAATTACAAAATAATAATATGAATAAGTGATAAACCACTAACTCAAATTTAGGATACTTATTAAAGGAAAATTACTTATAACTAAAACTTGTGGTGTATATTTCTTTAGATTGTTGAGTACATAATATGCTTGAGTTTGTGTCTAAATTCAAAAGTTTCAAGATTTGCAGAGTGCTAGTAATATTGTTAATGACTTTGGGATATGCAACATCTTTGTATGTCACTTCTTCCTGCACGTGTTTTGTAAAGTTTTTGTAAAGTTGAGCCACAAAGCCACAAGTGCTTTACAAGGCGCAGGACAACAAGTCCACAACTACTTTACAAGACTCAGGGCTTTAGGAATTTCCTCAAAATTCCTTCCCAAAACTGAATTGGTTATTTGTTTGTTTGAAATTGTGGATAGAAATCAAATTCACTAGAAAATTACATTGGTTTGGTTGAAATTTTGTCTACCATAAATCAAATTCACACTGGAAAACTATAAAAATAGCAAAATTCGCTTCATAAAAATACCACACATATATTTGTATTAAGAGAAAATGATCACTATGCAAAATTTTCTTAAGGACATACATCTCATCTATCATCCCATAAGAGAAAATTATCACTATGCAACATTCGCTTAAGGACATACATCCCATATATCTGGACTAAGAGAAGAGAAATGATCACTGTGCGGACCAGCCAACCCAGCGAGAAAGTAAATTGAAAAGATATTATGTTAGTGACGTTGTTCCGGTTTCCATTCCCTGGAAGATAGAATTCTCCATTGTAGAAGTTTGACCTAGATAATTCTTCTAATGTTGTTGTTCCCACTCTAGGTTGTTCTCGTGATACTGCTGGATATTACCATGGTTTCTCTCTAATATAATAGAAGGAAGCATTCCCCATTTCTAGCAGTTTTGACGGTTTTCTATGCCACTGGATATCCATTCCCGTGTCACTGTCATTTCATGTAATCATAGTAAAATGAAGAATATGGTAAGTTAAAACTTCTTTACTCTTGAGTAGCGACCACTTGTTGCAAGTGATCATGTCCATTGACAACTTTGTTGTATACATGTCATCCTAATAAAATGTCTAATGACATATCCAACATATGGTATTGCATGGCTTTTTCCGAATAAAATGTCTATAATAGCATATCCAACATATGGTGTTGCATGGCTTTTTCCAAATAAAATGTATAATAGCATATCCAACATATGGTGTTGCATGGCTTTTTCTGAAGGAGGGTTGTGTTGTATTGTAAAGTAATACTTATGTTGCATGGCTTTTTCTGAAGTAGGGTTGTGTTGTATTGTAAAGTAATACTTATGTTGCATGGCTTTTTCTGAAGCAGGGTTGTGTTGTATTGTAGTCAAATCATGAATACTTTCTGAATACTCTCCCTAGTAGATTGCTAGATTATTTTAGGCAATAATGTTAGATTGCTCGATTATTTTAGTCAATAATGTTATGTCCTACTGATTAAATATTCTGATTAAATATTTTATTTTGAGCTTGCGCGAAACTAAATCCTAATTTTATTTTGGAAAGTTAAGAATATATCATTTTGCAGTACATATTTTTAATCAACTCATGAATACTCTCACTAGTAGATTGCTCCATTATTTTAAATAAAAATAATAATACTCTTACTAGTAGATTGCTCAATTATTTTAAATAATAATGTTATGTCCTTTGTAGCATGTTAAATATGGGCAAAGTCTGGGTGAGACGATTAAACTAAATCCTATACACACATTTATTTTGGAATGTTAAAAATATATTAATATTGCAGTAGATGTAATTTAGTGTGAGGAAACTTGGAATGTTGAGAGCTCTGTCTTCCCAACATAAAACCAATTTTTTAAATCATAGCAAATCTTTTCAAGAACAAATTATTTTTGAATATATATAAACTAAACACTTGTGATGTTAATTAATTTCCACTGATTTTTTTGAATATATATGACAAAAACATAAAAATAAAAATACTCAAATTCCGTAGATAATCAAATTGCATAATTAATCATGTGCATTTTCACATGAATGCATTGGACTACTATAAAAACATGAAAAAGATAGATAATCAGGTTGCATAATTAACTTTATTATAAAAACAAATAACAAATCAAATCAAGATAGATAATCAAGTTGCATATGCATTCTCAAACTAATGTGCATTGTAGATTACTATAAAAACAAATAACAAATCTAATCAAAATAGGTAATCAAGTTGCATATGCATTCTCACACTAATACATTTCACTACTGCAACTGAAGTTCTCACACTAATACATTGCACTATTGCAACTAAAGTTTCTGGTTGCATAATTAACCTCACATTAATACATTGGATTACTATAAAAACGAATCAAATCAAAATAAATAATCAAGTTGCATATGCATTCTCACACTAATGCAATGCACTACTGTAGCTGAAGTTTCTTCTATTATTTTATAAATTACATTAATTTTTTCGTGCAGTAAGTAAACACACTATAACATTCCACTATTTTAAAAACATTATGCTACTTGATATTTCCGGCTGAAGTTTCTTGGATCACTTCAGAGGCTAAAATAATATTTTGGTGCAGTCATAACACGTTCATACATTCGGCTGTTAAAAAAACATTATTCTGCTGGATATTTCCTGCTAAAGCTTTTTGGAAAACTTCATAAAATACATTTATATTGTGGTGAGTTCAGAGCACATGATAAGCAAGATGCTTAAAAGACTTCATAAAATATATTTATATTTTGGTGAGTTCAGGCGCACGATAGATACCGAGATGGAAATTTCCTAAATCCTAACATACAGCGCATAACATAGGCCCAATTGGCAATGACCTAGATTCATCTGAGAGTGCAAAGGGCAACTTACAATGCATAGCAGATAACTAACTCAAAATTGGTGAATGAAAATGATGCTCCGCTTTACACATATTTAACTAATATCACTCTGTCTATCTCAAAGTCCATTCTGCGCTATCAGGTACTCCTCGACTGCATGTCATCCTTGTTTTATTATGAAATCCTTTCAATATTCAAATGTTTATATTATAGTTACTAAAATGCATTATTGACAATACTTTCAACCAGTACAAAGTCTAATAATTTTTTCCTAATGTCTTGAAGTAAAAACAAAAAGTCTATTTATTGAAGTAAAAACAAAAAGTCTATTTATCCCACTTTTCAAAAGAGATTTGCATACACATCAAATGTACATGAGGAGTAATTTTCTCATTAATAATGTCTCTATCACTAGCTATTAGGATCTTCAAGGACTTGGTTCGCATATCTAAATTAACTAAGGGAGGTTTGCTCATTAAGTTGATCCCTCGAGAAGAAGGAGAAGTGATAAAGGATGAGGACAATTAGTATGTATTTGACTTTTAACATTGATAATGTCTTTATTACTAATTCTCAAACTTTTCAAGGAGTTAGGTTCCATGGTTAAATTAACTAAGAGGGGATTTCTCATCATATTGACCCTACAAGATGGAGAAGGATAAGTGACAAATGGTATAGAACACATCTAAATTTTTATATTAATAATGTGTTTATTACTAGTTTTTAAGATTTGTAGGGACTAAATTTATTGAGTTAAATTAATTAAGGAAGGTTTTCCTATCATATTGACCCCTTAGTATGGAGAAGGATGATAAAGGGTGAGGATAACTAACATCAATCTAATATTAATTGTTTCTTTATGATCCATAATTTGGAGGAATTATCTTGCAGGTTCATCTTATCGACGGGTCTTAGTTTCATGAATTAGGGCCTTAAACCATCTAGAGGCATTATGATACCTTCAATGAAGTTTTTTGCGATAAAAAAAATCTCATCTACACTAGGACCCACAATTGTATTCTACAATCAAACACCTTTCCAATGGTGGACGAAGTGCATCAAATAAAGTTTGTATGTAAACGTTATATCTCCTACAAGTTGGCCTACCATGGTATGAGTGGATGCCAAGTCAACTCCTATTGCTCATGCATATGGGGCTAGCCATGTGTGACATCGAGGAATACTCTAGAAGGTTCAAACATGTAATTATATTTTAGGGTTGAATCAATCAAACCTTACTCCTAGTTGTCTATAAAGCTATGTTATATACTAGGCCACCAGGTGGAGTAGGGGTAATATTACTTGCTATTATATTTTGTTCCATAGTCGAACATGTTAGAGCCTAGATTTACCTCAGGCTGAAAAGGTAAGCTTCTAGGCCCACATCAAACCACGCTCAGCCTCGTAGCTAGCCCTACGAGGACAGGAGAGGGCTCTCTCCGGGTCAATCTCAGCAAAAGATAATCAGATGGGGCTTGAGATGACTGATTTAAAAACTGATCTTAGGCTAGGTATGTAGTGCAAGGATTTGATTTGATTTTTGGGGGTTTTTTGTTGGAAAAAGGGAAAGGCAAATTTGGGTCCGGGGATGAGGCCAAATTTTTGCAGAGTTCTGGTTGGGGCAAGGTAGGCAATAGTTTTGATGCTTTAGATTAAATGAATGGATAGAAAAGACTACTGAGGAGTTGAAGAGGGCAAGAGGATATCAAGAATCCTCTTCAAACTGAAGAAAACATTGAGAATTAAACAAAACTAAAAGGTAGAGCACAACAAACTCATGAATTCTACCTTTGTCACTCAATTTGTTTAATTTTAGAAGCAAAGAGAAGGGAAATGGAATACATAAAACATCAATGAACTTACAATTACATGAAGAAAAACACCATTAAAACACAGAGCCACAAGGATCCCAACAAGTACTGCAAAACCCTGGTCTTTCCTTTGCCAAAAATGCAGAAATCAAATGTACAATGGAGTGCCAAGCAATCCCAAGTGTCCACCCTGAAAATGACTGAGAAATTACATGATATAGACAAGCCTAACTCCTTCCCATGCCTCTAGGGGTCGAGCTCATCATTCTAGGAACTGTTTCAACCCTATCTAAACAAGGAACTGAAAAATAGGCAATGAAGCAACTTGCCTCTATAAGTTAGGAAATTGATTCATTCACTCACATTTCACCTTTTGGTGAATGAATCTACTAAGACAAGTAAAAATGTGCCAAAATTACATCATGGTCATGAAATTACATCAAGTTAGATCAAGAGTAACATCAAAAAGTAAAACTAGTCAATACTGGCCGAAATTTTGCGCTGAATAGTGAAAAATAGGCCAAAATTCTCTATGCACCGCGCCCAAAATCTCTATGTGTAGCACAACTTTGGAGCTGATTTTGAGGCCCTTCCTGAAGTCCAAATTGAGCTCATGATAGCTTGTTGGAAAGCCCTGCCTGTCTACTTTCCAACCCAAGTGGAATTTCTAGATTTTGTGTCCATTTTCCCCTCCCAAAATCCAATCTTCCAACCCTGCTTCCTGTGGGTGCAAAAGGTGGCAGAAAGGTCATTTTTTGTGTGTTTTTGACCCTTTAGACAACCCAGAACTTGATGAAATCCTTAGGTAATTCATGAGAATGCATAACTTTTCATAAAAAATCCAAAAATGCAAATTTTTCCTCCAGAGGATCTCCCAATTATAAGTGCGCACCAAGTGGTGCTACGCATTGGGCAGGAAAATCTAGTTTGAAGCCAAAAAATTCAAAATTGACAAAATTTTCTCCAAATTTGCTGAAATTTGGACTGAAGGTCCATCATCAAGTACCATGCTCAGTCAAAGAAGCTTCAGCCAAGATTCAGAGCCTATCATGACTTTTGCGTTGTTTTAGTGCCCTCCTTAGTCTTGCCTTTAGGATCTTGATCCTCACTTTACAAACATGAGTTCGTGCCCAATAATGGTTTTTCATGTGCTTGCGCATGTCCTTGTCCTTGTTTTCCTTCGCCAATAGCTTCTCAAGATGAATGTTGATCCTCTCAAGCGAAGACTCTTGATCGGTGTTGATCTCTTGCTCAAGTGAAGTGAGCTCCACTCTCCTCCTTTAGGGTAGCTTTGGTGATTTTTCTTTATGTTTTTGCCACCTCTATGAGGCCACCTGGGTGCATGTACCTCTATGGGAGAGTCAGTGTGTGTCTCTTCTTCATGATCATATGACGGATCAAATGCCATCTCTACTAGTGGATGAACTGTCTTGGAGCTGCTTTGAACTGTCTTGATGCAAAATAGGTGATTTTATGGTGTGCCTTGACCTTTTCCACCAAGGGGAACAGTGATATGTGGGACTGTGGAGGGTGGAAACAATGAGGGATTTAGGGACTGTTGGGGTAGGGTTTAGTTAAGGGAACAGGGAATTAGAGAGTACTTTGGAAGCTTTGGTATAGGACTAGGGTTTGGGAATAGTGGGATTAGGTATTAGGGTTTTTAGTTTTAGGGATAAGGGGATAGGTGAGTGTGAATGAAAGGGGAGAGGGAAAGTAATATGAGTGAAGTGTAGTGAGAGAAAAATGAAAATGGGGATACAATGGCAAAACTTCAATTTTGCAAACTCTAGGCAATTTTCTCAACACAACTTTGCAAGGAACTAGGGTTTTGTTTTTAACCTATTGAAACACCATAAACACTGATGGAAACTCATACATTGGCAATATGGAGGTGTTAACTTACTTGTGGAATGAAGAATTTGCAATTTGGAGGAAGATTTGAATGATTTCAGGCTTTTTAGCCCAATGCGCCGCACCATCTCTATGCGTCGTGCCAATGTATTTTTTGCACTATGGAGGGTAACCCAATGCGTTGCACCATCTCTATGCGTAGTGCCTTATTACAGGAGAATTTTGGAGGACTTCCCGGTGTCCAAATTTGGCGCAGGATAGCTTGTTGGAAAATTATTTGAGTCTACCTTCCAAACCAACTGGAATTTGTCAATTTGGAGTTCATCTTCCCTATAAAAAATCAAATCTCCGAATGGTGGTCAAAATGTGCCAAATGAGGCTGCCTCAAGGCAGAGTGCTGTTGTAGTAAACTTTTAAAGGTGTTCCTAAACTCCAAATTGAGCTCATGATAGCTCATTGGAAAGCGCTTTGTATCTAGTTATCATTTGACTCATCAAGAAAGTCATTTGGCCAACCCAGCTAGGAGAAAACTTGATTTTCCCAAGGTCACTTCAGAGGTGCATCAATTCTCCCGAGGCAATTGTATGTTTGACATTTCTCTAAAACCATGACACCTGTGTAAAAATTGAAGGAGGTTTTTCTTCCTTGGCATATTGTAGACAAAAACCTGTCTCAGGTTTCCAAAATGCATCTTTTATTGCTCAGAAACAACATTGGAGGAAAACTTATCCCGATGTGTGGAACAGGGGATTTGTCGAAATGAAGCGAAATGAAGGGGATAGGGGGCTTCTAAATTCTTAAGGAAATTTTGAGTAGGGAGGGATGTTAGGAAACAGGAGAAAGTGGAATTTCAAAGATTGAGAGAGGGTAAGGGGTCCAAAAAGGCAAAACATAGGCCTAGCCTAGAAAATAGGGTTTGTAGCAAGAAACTAAGGTTTGTGCGAAAATGAAGAATTTGGAGGATCTCAGTGATGGGAAGTGTTTAATAAGGTACATTAAGGATAGGGGAAGGTGTATGAACATCAGGATACAAGTTTTGCTGATGATTTGACCATCCAAGAGAAATTAGCTTCAAAACCCTAGGAAAGGGAAATGAACCTTACCTAGGCACAATTGAAGCATGAACAAGGTGTAAAATGACCCAGTGGAACTTGACATGATGATGAAAACTCTCCGAATGATGGTACACTCAGCTGAATGGTGACATGGACCGACATTTGGACAAATTTGAAAGGAGTGAAAGCAAACCCTAGACCTAATACCTAGTGACCAAATTTTGCTTGAAGACTCACTGAAATGACAAAATTTGACCTTGACATCTTAAAATCACTTTGTAAGAGCATGTTTGATCACTGGAGGAAGACTGCAAAGACTGACACTAACAGAGCAAAGTAGTTGGGAGTGGAAAGTAAGAGAGAAAAATAAAGAGGATAAGGATTGCATAGGAGCCATATAAGCCGCAGGTCTTAGGTAACTCCATATAGAGTACCACTTCTTTATCCTTATACATTTTTCATACAGAGAAAAGCGAGTAAAATAACTTCACCTTATAGTTGGATTCTCTTATATAAAAGTTTTCTAGAGAAAATATTTGTGTGCATTATGAATGGTGTATGTATTTTTTCTATTTTTACATTTCAAATAAATGATCTAAAATAAAAAATAAATAAAAATGGAAAAAATAATTAATGAGACAAATTTCAGTGATTTTATCAAATCTATTATAACGACTTATTCTAAAATATCCAAAATAATTTATAAATTACTCATTTAAAAGATAATCATTCTTTTATATACATTTTATAAACACATCTACGACTTGAAATTTAATAATCATTCTTTTAGTATATAGATTTTTTAAATTAATAAAAGAAATCAACTAAATAGGAATTTAAAAAAATTACATCTTACTTTTTCTCCGTGTTATATATATATATATAATCCTCAAGAGCATGATCTATTTGAATTACATTGCAGGTTGTGGAATTTCTTATTTAAATTTGCAAATTTTATTAGGATTTAAAAATGATTTATATAACTTCTTTTAATTTATAAATATAATAGAGTTTAATTGTGTAATTTTGATTAAAAAATAAAAAATTTACATAAAGGAAAGTTTTATTTTTTAATCGTTAATATATATTATTTTCTAAGTTAATCTCAATGTTAGATAAGAACGACTTACTCATTAATAGGATGTTATAGTAGGGTTGGTGTATAAAATAAAACTTAATTAAAAAAAAAAAAAAACTAATTAAATATATATTTTTTATATTATATAAATAAAAATGGTAACAAAAGAATTTGTTAAAATATGTATTTTAAAATTTTTGTTAAATCAGTCTTGTTGACGAATCCTTTATATCAGTTCACTATCTTGTAAGCTTTTAAGAGTGTGCTTCACCAAATGTGTATGTATATAAGAAATTTTTTGTGGGAAGGAGGTAAAACGGAAACAAAGAAATACTAGTTAGTGAATTCGAAAATAATCAGAGCTCTGAAACAACATGGCACTGGGAAACAGGGAATCGAGAATAGCCAATATGGCAATGGGAGCTAAACTGTACTGGAGTTTGATCATGAATCCGAGTCAATGGCCGTCCCAAGTGATTCAGGCTAAATATCTATCTCAGGAATTTGACCATGGATGCCACGAGGCCCCCGGATCAGGCTCCCCCATTTGACGTTTGATCAACTCCTCTAGGGACATTATCACCAAAAATATAACCAAAATTCCGGGAAATGGAGCCTCTACCAAGATTTTTCCTGATTCAATTCTCAGACTCCATCCCTTGGAGTCTGACCTTTCCCTGGTGGATCTTAAAAACTTCTTAAGCCATAGGGGGGAGGAAAATTTGGATCAGATTGGAGAGTGGAACCGACAAGGAGGTTGGAAGGGCTAAAAGCTCGAAAATATCTTGGAGGCTCTTCTCCTCCAAAGAGATAATCTATTAAAGAAGTTAAGAGGTTGTGACCCCATAACTATTACAGAGGTAGACAAGTAAGGATGGAAGAATGTCAGTTATACTGTCAAAGAAGGGTATTTGCACATACTCTTAAAATCCCAATTACCTCCAAAAAAATCTATTTGGGGAAAATATGGAAAACTAATGCCATCCCAAAAGTCAATTTTTTCCACTAGTTGCTCTCACATAAAATAAATATTATTGTGGAAAATCTTCGGAAGAGGGGTTAGATCACCCCCTCAAGATGCTCGCTATGTGAATCCGCAAAGGAATCTATCCCCCACCTCTTTCTCCATTTTCATGTGGCTAAAGAAGTTTGGTTTGTAATCCTTGGGCCTCTATACTGCAAAACTATCTAGCCTTCAGACATCCTGATCTTCTTTAACTCTTGGCCCAATTATTATTTGGGCTCCCTTAAGGCCAAAATAAAATTTAAATAAATCTAGTTTGCTCTTCTTGAGTATGTATGTTGGCAAATATGGCTATAAAGGAAAAAGGCAATATTTAAAAAGTTTCGACCCCTGGGTGGGGTAATAGCCATCACTGCCCTTTCAGCATGTATGAAACTGCATAAATCAGATATATAACCTTCCTTGGATTGGCTTGAATCCGCTTGGTTGGCTCCGTGGGTGTGCTCCCCGGCCTCTTAGGCTCCAGGGCATAGTTCTCGCTCTTGGGCCAAGTAGATTCTGAGGTTGTCCTCGGAAGGTATAGTGGATTGGCTCAGATCCACAAATAAATGGACCCTTCAATTTGATGGTGCGTCAAAAGGTAACCCTTGGGTGGCAGGAGGGGGAGGTATTCTCATTAATCCCGAAGGAATCATTGAATATAGATATGCTTGGGGGCTTAGATGGAAGACCAGCAACCAAGAAAACATGTATGGCTTGTTCCTGGGCCTCACATTGGGTCAAAGGAAGGGCATAAAAACAATACAGGTATTAGGGGACTCCATGATAATTATTAGGCATATAATCTATGCTTCATTAGGTAAAAACACTACATTAAACCAAATAATCAAGAGATCCCAAGGGTTGATACCCTCCTTTGAATTGGTGTCTTTCTTCCATATTCTCAGAGGAAATAATCATGAAGCTGACAAACATGCTAAGCATGCATGCTAGTTGGGAGAAGAAATGCACATTGTGAATGAGATCGTGGGCACAAATAACATCCCATAAGTGTGTTGATGAGATACAAATTCTGGATTGTGGAGGTTGCTCTTAACCTTGCAAGGAAGTTAAAAAACTTAAGAATTGAGGATTTTGCTTTTAGATTTCTTAGGGTGGCCAATTAGACTCTTCTCCCTCCCCTTATACCTCCCCCTTTCCTTCTCCTCCCTCCCCCTTCCCTTCATCTCCCCTCTTCCCTATTTATCCCCTCCATCCCTTCCCTCCACCATCCTCCTATATTTTTTCCCATTTCTCCCCTCACATTCGGTCCCGCCTTGCCTCCTTATTGTCATGTTGCCCTCCCTTGCCCACCTATCCCCCTACCCCTTGGGCCCTCTTGCATCACTCCACATGAGCCCTGACCTATCATGGAACCTCATGGAAAGCGCGCCCTTTTCTTACACCCGCGACGTGTCTGTGATCGTCACTCATAGACAACACTTGTTCATGGAAGGGACCTCTGCATGTGTATTCAATTCCCATGCCTTGGTTCTTGGTGCAAAGGTCAGCGCACCACCTCGGGTGATTGCAGGATAATGGGGATTTTGGAGCAACATTTAATTCCAGAGCATAAAATGGCCCTGATTACTCATTGGAGGAAGCTTAGGATGGGAATGAGGGACGAGGAGCAGAGCTGGAAAATCATGGCAAACGACTGGGAATTTAAGGAAGTATGTTGGGATCTCATCTCCATCAGCTTCTTCACATGGCACTGCATCATCACACAGTCGTGCAACTGCTATATAAGGAATAACGGTATGTCTAGTTTTCATGGTTCAAGGTTATTTTCTCCTCAGGTGGCCTCTGCGAGGGCCTGGTGGCTGAAGTTGAGGTCACTATGGTCAGTTGTTGGTTCTGAGTTGAAGGGCAGAAACTTAAGGCGTCGGATCAGCCTGAGATTTCGAGTGGGAAGCTTCAGGGGGTTGTGGGTGTGAATGCACTTGATCGTATGAGTGTCGCTTCTGGTTTGGGTGTTGTTATTTTGTTGAATTGGGAGGGGGTTCTGGTCCAGAAGCTTAGGGGAGATTTGAGAGTAGACCCACACAGGGAAGTCCGTTGGAATACGGTTGAATTTAAGAATGTTGTTGGAGAGAAGGTTTATAAAATTCTAAATTGTGAGGGTGTCCTACGTCAGAATCTTGGGGCTTTGTTGGAAGCTAATGAGGTGGACCGGGTGGTGTATGGTTGGTTCCAGGAGCGGTGGTACAAGAGCATCCTTGATTTGAGCGTAAGTGACAAAAGGTTTTGGGACATTCTGGGTAGTCTAAAGATGCATTCGAGTGTGCAGAGTGCAGAGAATAGTTCTCGGTCAAGCTCTTAAGGCAATTACAGGCCAAGGTTAGAGGGGCTCCGAGAGAGAAATTCTCTGGATGGTAGGAGAAATCAGCCAACCGGCATCAATTGTGTGCAAGACCACATGGAATTAACGGAAGGCCTAGATGTATTGCAACATAACATTCACAATCAACAACAAGAGAACTTGACTATGTAGGAGAGACAATTGGAAAAGAGGGAGTGTATTCGTCAACTGGAGGATGAAGTAGATGCACTGCGGAAACAATTTGAGCAACTAAAGCTCAAGTTTGAGGAGAATAACAAGAAAAATGAGGAGGACGACACTGAGTTGGACCATAACAAGGGCACCGAAGAAGTCTCTACTGGCCTGGACCTAAACAATCCAGTGCCAATGGATATTTAGTCTTTATATATATTTCTCACTATTTTTATATGGCACAATGAAAATGTAAATATTGAATGCTTTAGTTTTTGTCGAATTTATAGTTATAGGAGCACGGGAATGGGGAATTTTTGTGCGATGTACAGAGAACATTTATGCAACAAGACTGTAGACCAAATGATGTATCAACAACGTTTAGAAGAATTGAAAAAACTTTGTAAAATCCCAGTTTTGTTTGCGAATGGGCGCGCTATATTTATATAAAAATTCTACTCATTTTGGTTAAAAAAAGAATATGTATTTAAAAATTAATTTCTAATTTAAATATTTTAAATGTATTTTTTAATTAATTTTAAATGAAAAATTTTAAAATATGTTTTATATTTGTGCATAGTATTTTTATAACATATTCATATATAAATAACTTATTTTATTATATGAATTTAGATTGAAAAAATTTAAATTGCATTTTTTATAAGGAATTGTTCAAATTTCAAATGAACTAATTTTTTAATATATTTTTTTGTAGGATTAGTATTCTATTAAATAATGAAGAGACAACATGCACATCATATGTTCGTAGTCTACTACTTGGGAAACCAAACATGTGGTGGAAATACAATTCTTTTGTCCAAACTTTCACATATAACTCACAAAAAATATATCCATACCATGACAAATTCATAAGCTTAAGCCCATCAAAATGACAACTATGATACTGAAAGTCCATGATAACTATGAATCTCCAAACCCAAAAGAAGATGCTAAAATAAACCAAAAGAGGTGCCATGAAACAAATTAGTTGGATGTTGAAACATCACTTGGTGTTTCCAATGTGTCAGGTGAAGCCAATCCCTTTCCCTTGGAGAGGATGGCCTCAATTTGCACTAAGCAAAGAACCATGTCCCTAAGTTCCAGTTCTCTGCTTGGATGACGTTGATCTAAAGAGAGAACTTCTAAGGTAGATGTTAGAAAATTAAATAATAGGACAATGGAACACATAAAATATTCTGGAAACAAAATCACTGAAATTCATAAAACAAGGGAGACACAGATATATGTGGTTCACCTAATTTGGGCTACATCCATGGAGAAACAACCAATTCTTCCTTTTATATGATCCAGCAAAATGAAGAGATACAACCTACAATAGATCCTCTCTAATATCCTCTTATCTCTCACACAATCTCCTCTCTCTTTCTCGCTCAGCATAATAACACACAGGCACAATACAATTCCCTCATATAAACCAAGGGTTGCCTTCTAGGGGGAAAACCCCTAAAATAACATAACTTCTACTGTTAGATCATCTGCCTAATGAACAACCTAGATTGACTATGAAATTACAATATTTTACAAGGAAATTATTCATCTATTTTTAGCTTCGGTGGTGGTGCCCTCGAAACCCCGTCGAGGGCCTACTAGCCCCCAAACCCCCCAGCTGGGGGGGATAGGGCCCCTGAACCGCTGCTGCAGGGGGGACAAGTCCCCCCCCCCCTTGTGGAGGGATGTATAGTCTTCCTGGGGTATACATCCGACTGAAACAAGACCTTTGAATCAGGAAGATAATCAAACTCCACACCCAATAATAGATTGCTTTGTTAAGGAAAAGGTCTACTCCAGATCTTAGGAAATAAAGGGCTTTGCATTCATCTAATAGAGGAGTGATAGGAACCATACTCCAATAAGAGGAAATTGACATATTGAAGCTAAATCAATAAAGATTACCCAAGCAATCAATATTGGCTAATCAATAAACTACTTTGTTTCCTATTAGTTGGATGTGAGAGGGAATATTAACATATATATGCAATAGCCACATAGCAACTCTAAGAAGGAATTTTTTTAGATGCTAGTTGGATGATATTTTATCTAAGGTAGATTCATTTAAATTTTTCTTGAGAATCGATATTACAATTTGAGAATCCCCTTCCACATGTAATTTATTAAATAATCTATGTTACGCTATTTAGAGCCTCACTTCAAGTGAAAAATGTTATGTTTTGTTATTAATATTGATTGCCATTGATCCTACTATTACACGGAGTGGATTCCCCATGTGATCTTTGAAGATGATACCATAACCAAAGACTCTAGGGTTCCATTTTCAAGCCCCATCAAAATTACATTTGATGAATCCTAGCGAAGGAAAGAACCAAGATGATAGGGAGAATGAACTAGTCAACGGGTGGTGACTCAAGGGGAAGGAAGAAGGAGGGAGAAGTGAGAGGTTCTAGGAGATATGGGATTCTTCAGGGGGAATAGACCGAACCTCCATTCTCCAATGAATCTAAAATGCAGTTTCTCTTATATTTCCAAGTGCTTTCATCCATACAACGTCTATGTCCATATGGGTTATTTTGAAGATACATTTCTTTCTTTCTTTCTTTCCATAGAGACCACAAAATGAAGCCTAGGGAAAGAGCCCATGCTCTATTTAGGATGGGATTTTTGAAAGCAAAATAATTCCAAGAAGATAGTGTTTCCAAAATGTCAGAGCAAAAACAATCAATCTGCCTGAAGGTTGTCAAAAGCTTGGTTCATTGCATCTCTACAAACAAGACGTTGTTGAGAAGGTGATCCACCATCTCTTGATGGTTCTTGAACATATAGAAATAATATGGGCCTTCATATCCCATTCTTTGTATGTGATCCCATGTAAGAATTATTTTTCATGCAAGCATCCAAAGGAAATGCACCATTCATCCACAATTTTTGTTTCCAAATGCTATCCTATATTTTTCCTCTAGGGAATTGATTGAAAGTAGAGTCTAGGGAGTAAGTTTCTTTAATAAAAAATTTCCTAGCTAGTTTATAGCCCTATCTTAACTTATATTCTCCATTCTAAATTGGAATTTTACTTTGGTCAACGATTTCTTTAAGAAGAGACCATTTATTTTGGGGAAAGTCAAAATCCCAATCCTCTTTGGTTTTCCATGCGACGCCAGGTGGAGATTCCTTCCTGAGGCTTCCAATATTGGGAAACCTGAGTGAGGCCTTTATTTCTCATAAACTCTACTAATTGAATGTATTGTTCCTATAAAGCTAGTTTTTGAATTTACTACCACGATTCATCCCAGAACTTTGCAACAACACCATTGCTCATTTCCTAAAAGTAATGATGTTGTATTAGTGACTTTCTCTTTCTTACTAAATTCCATATTATAGATCCTAGAGTGATGTTCCTTCTTTGAAGCTTTTAAACTAGGCTTAGTCCTGGACATTATTTGCCATTCTAAATGATTTTCCATATATCAATGCCATTTTTGAGCCATCTACACTAGATTTTGGTGCCCATAACATTACTAAGCAACTCTACATCTCTAAAACCAAGACCTCATCTCTATTTGGGTAAGTAGATTTTGTCCCATGCTACCCGTTGTACCTATGAGATAGTAGTAGGTCAGCTACCAATGCCAGAGCATCTAAAATAATTGTTTTGGGGTTTTTGGTTTTAGTTTTGGAAGACCAACAAATGAAGACAGATGTAGAATTGAAATACTTAATCCTTTGGATAATATTAATATCTCAACAAAGGGCTGCTATAAAGCTTTACACAGTGATAAATATCAAGACAGAAAACAATACGATTATCACAATTTCCAGACTGTAAAACAAAACAATCACAAGTGTGAAAACCTTCTAAACTACGTTCCAAAGATTCAAGGCAATAGACTTAAGCTTACAAAAGATGCTGATAATTTATTGATTAGAGGGTATTAGCTAAACAGATAGTTCATTAATCCATTCTCTTAATAGATGATCACTTCAGGAGCTTATAGGAATAAATTGAGACACAATTATTCCTACCTAGGTATCTCTATAAGTCATAAGCATATGAAGAAAAACATAATGATTGATAACTGGAAAAACTTACAAGATAACACAAACTGTGTAAAACCAAATTCATAATCCTTTTCTTTGTATTAAGGTTCTAGAAAAACTGAGTACATCAAGTGTCTAGAAAAGCTTCCTTCAAAGGTGCAACAAGGTTCAAAGTAGAATGAACAGTCACGACTTAACAAGAAATGAACCCTGAGCCTTGAACATTGAACCCATAACAACTCGAGAAGATAGTTATTTATACAATAATGAAACTAAGAAAATATCCTAAAACTGATTAAAAAATAATTTTAGGAAAGGAAAGATCTTCATACAAGAAAATAGGGGCGGCTACTGAACTACTTCTTGTTGTCCCTCTTATTTAGGTTGTGTTGGCTTTGTTGTTTGATATTTTTCCCTTTAAGTTTCTTGATTGTTTGTATTATTTACGCTGGTTGATTCCTTGATTTGATCTTTCATCTGATACTCTTTAAACTCTGCAAATATCCTTTGACCCTGCTAAGTAACCTTTACTGTGTTCCTTTTTACCTTTACTGTGCATTTCAGGTTTTTACTGTGTCTTTCAACAGTAAGATCTTCGTATTTGTCTTCAAACTATATGCAGGCTTTTTATTTGCAAGCTTGGAACAGGAGTTTTTACCTGCAAAACACATAAATTGTTAAGAAAACACAGGTGACAGAGAAGGACATCAATGGCTTTATTGAGCTCGAAAGGATATTAGAAGGAGTCCAGAGTGCATCGGAAGGTAAAACAATGGTTTTATTGGTCGCAAAGGCTTATAGAGGTTTCGTTGTGAAAATAGGCAAAACACAGTAAAATGGTGATTTTTACGTTTAAATGGAAAAACAGTCTACTTTTTGAAATATGGCGCAAAGTGAACAGTGGTCATTTTGTCGTTATGTAGGAGGTGGTTTTGGTTTTCATCGCACTTCTTATGAGGCGTGGGTAGTTTTGGGAGGGGTCACCCGATACAATCTGAGCTTGACATGTAGCAAGGGGAGGTCAGTGGAATACCACTTTTCGGGTGGGTAATGCCCATACATAGAGCCAACCCGAAATTGTTGAGGGTCATTGGATTTGAATGCACGTGATCGGACGGTGGTGGAGCGAAAGAGCAGTACGGAGGTAAGAGGAAAGAGCAATGGAGAGGCCCACGATTAATCATGGCAGTATGGCTTTATTATGGTTTAAAACTGAGATTAGCAATTAAATGGAGGTTTAAGTTAATTCTTCGTTTTAAATCATAAAAACATTTCAACAAAGAAAACCTTCACAAAACACGGTATGGAAGACTTGAAATAATATGAATTTGGTAGACAAATGTCATCGGGTTCGGGTTCATCGCATATCGCAATCGCAGTTTAGCGAAGGACAACCCATCGCAAAGGAATGTGATAGGGGCCAGACACAATGAGGAAATAAATCATGGATAATATGTGATCAGATCCGGGTCCCCATCGCATATCGAAGATTGCAACGACGGAGGGTTATTGCTTTAGCCGGGACTTGTGATGGAGGCAGATGCGATATGGAAATGAATTAAGATATATATATTGCATCGGGTCCGGGTCCATCATGCATCGCATATCGCAATCGGAGGAGAGTGCATGCACGTTGAAAGTTTGTGATCTGCCAATATTGCAATATGTTATGGAATACATTGTTTTATAATAAAACTAATGGTTTCGGGATATTTTAATAAAGGGAGTTAATATATACGGGAAATGGACTTTCAGGGGTTTAATACCATAAGTTAGTGTTAATATGAAATATGATCGGAAAGGGGAAATACACTAAGTATAATGCCTTTTCGTGGGTTATTTGCTTTTTATATATACATCAATGCTTAGGCTAAACATATTTTTGTGGGTTTTTTGGGTAAAAGGGGATTTAACATGGGGTTTTCACTTTTCCTAGGCAAAAATGATTTTGACCTTAGGAAAAGGGGTTTTTATGGAAAATGAATGAATATGAATTGTATGAAGGTGGGAAGGGGAAATTAGTAAAAATAGGGATGAATGGGGATGAGGGAAGTTAATTAATTGATCTTGTAGACCTTCATTTGCTTTGTGTAATTGCCTCATGGACATAGAAACATATGGTAAAACATGATAAATGTACATTTTGTCCAATCAATCATCAAACTTCTGCAACCTTTCTTTTACTTACCCTTTGCTTATCCTATCATTTTTTCTTCACTTAATGGGTGCATTTAAGCTAGCAAACCCTTTTCCTTTCTTTTTATTTTACAAAAGCAAACTATCTAATTCTAACTTAAAACATCCAAGGGTCAGATTAAACTGATAGACTTATTATTCTCTACCTAATATTGATCTACCAAGATTAAACAGTTTGGCCAGATCTTTATTCTCTAACTATAACATCAAATTTAAAGCATGAAGCAGTCAAGATTAAACTATTTGACTATCATGGGTTGTGGCATTTATGACAAGCTGCACACAACTATTATTTTGCAGTAAAATAATAGTGGCATTTGGACTTGCTCACTTTCAGAGTTTATTTGTTTTCTTTCTTTCTAACCTAACATTTTCTTTTTGTCTTGATTTTTTAGGACATCTAACCTAAAATTTTCTTTGATATGGACATCATCATCAAGATATTTTCAAAGCCATTTTATTCAATACTGTTATGTCCATATCCTAACTTAACATTTTTTAAAATATTCTATCTTATCAAAACCAAAAAATGTTACAACACTACCAAGGCCCATTTACATTCTTAAGTCGCTTCTCCCTAAAGGAAGGAGAATTACATGTTGCAAATGGTGTGAAGGACACCCTTCGGTGCTACCAGAATAGAAATCTGATAAATGAGGAGAGCTTGCAAGATAGATTTGAGGAATAGCCTTCCAGTGATATTGAGGGTTATGAAGGTCTAGTTAATGGGCTTTGTGGAAATTTTATCAATAAGATCCTACCAATGAGCCATTTTTAGAGAGTTATCAATCAGAGGAGAACCAAGGTAGATCACTGAACAGGGGGGACGTTGAAAGCCTAGGATTCAAACAAGGTGTGATTCAACTCTAGGGTGAGCATTAAAGAAAACGATTTTGGATTTGGAAGGGTTTACTAAGGTTCCTGAGGCTAGCATGAAATCATCTAGAATTTTCTTGATCACTTATCCCCCTCGAATTGTAGGGATTCCCATTAACATTGTATGATCAACAAATAGTTGATGTGTAATAGGATCAATGGAGTTTTTATATTAAATTCCTTTGACATTTCCATGGAGAATGGATGCTCACATATAGCACCCCAAACCAAGCTTCTAAAGCTAAAACAAAAAGGAAAGGAGAAAGAGGATCCCATTTCTTTACGCTTCTTGATTAGTTGAAGGTGGAAGAAGGGAAACCATTGACCAAGATGGAGAAGAATGGGGAAAAGAATAAAGAGGCAATCCAATCTGTCCATTCTTCATAAAAACTGAAATATTTTAACACGTGAAAAAGGAAAGACCAATTTAACTTATCAATAATTTTTGAGAAATCAAGTTTGATAACCATACTTGCCTTTTTGAATTTTTTTCACAGAATGAATTAGCTTGTGGGCTACCACAATACCATCAAGAATTTTCTACCTTCCACATAGCTAAACTACTTTGTGGAAATAAATGAGGGGAGCAAGTCCTTGAGCCTATTGGCAATTATTTTGGGAGAATCTTATAAATAAAATTGAAAAACACAATGGTTTTGAACCCATTTGGATCAGTTGCTTGGGTTGTTTTAGGAACTAGAGTAAAGAAATTTGTGTTGAGTTCCAAGAGTATTGAGTGGGTTAACCTTGACTCTTCTATCAAATCCATAATTTCTTCACCCAAAAAAGACTAGCAAGATTGAAAAAGTATAAAGTAAAATCCATCAGCCCCTAGAGCTTTATTTTTGGGTAGATTCACAACTGCTTCTTCCACTTCTTCAATAGTTATCTATCTCATGAGGACTACATTTTGATCCTCTGTGACTAGATGAAGAATATGAACAATAAATTTCTTGATTGTTATAAGACAATTAGGAGATGGTTGTAGAAACTAGTGAGTTGTTTTTCCAAATCCATGTGATTCATTAGCCTTTACCTAGCTGAATTCATGAGGGAGAATATTCTATTTTGGTGGTGATGTTGTAGCATGGATTTATGGAAGAACTTAGTGTTTTTCTCCCCTTCTCTGAGTCAGGTGTTTCTCGACTTCTGCTTCCATAATATTTGCACTAACTTCCTCCTATTTTCCAATTTTGTTAGGATTTCTCCCTCTTGTTGCACCAAAGTATCTGATTGGCCTTCAGGAATTATTTGTTGTTACACCATTTCAATCCATGCTTGTAAGTGGAGTTTATTCTCAAAATATTTCTAAACTCTTCATTATTCCAATTTTTTAATATGCATTTTAAGGAGTTTGAGTTTCTATTAAAAGTTATACATGGGGGAGGAACTTGGAGCCTCTAGCTCTTGCAACCATTACTTAGATTTCTCAATGAAGGTGGGGTCAGAGAGCCAACATCTATCAAAATTGAAGTGATGATTTTTGGGGATGATTTGAGATACATCTCGAGGGAAATCAGTCAATGATATGAGCCTACATTAGGAAGAATAGTCACCTCCAAAAAAATATATATATTTTTAGCAAGGTCTCTCAAACCAAAAATCTATCTAAGAGACATGGAATTTGGTTCTTACCTCCTCTACGATTATTCTGGGTATATATATCATTGATTGTTTTAACATCGGTGTTATGCATTTCCTTAATGGTGTCCCTAAATATATGTGAATCAATGTCCAATCTTCTCAAGCCACCTTTTTATATTCGAGGGATGTAACCATATTGAAATCCTCATTAATGATGAAAATTTATTCTTGATAAAATTTATTGATTTGGTGAATATTGTTGAGAAAATGGGCTTTCTATGTTGGGAGATGAGGTCCGTAGATTACAATAAGGCAACCAGTTTCTTTAGAGCCTAAGGGATAAAATTGACCTGCTAATATTCTTGGCGCAACAAGCTAGTATGATAAAACTATTTCCACTGGATTCCAAATCATGGTTAATCCTATTACATGTCCATTGGCATCAAGATATACTACTTGGCTCCGTTTCTAGCACTTGGAGGAAAGGGATTTCATTTTTTCACATGAGCACTTAGTTTCCTAAAGAATTACTATGCTCAATTTCTCCTTTTTAATTAGATTTCTTAGGAGTCTCTACTTCCCTATATAATTGAGACCTCATATAGTCCAAGATATGACTTTCATTTGAAATGGGGGGCGAGCAGTGGGGGAGAACACATCTGAGATCAGATGGACCTTACCCGAGATGGCTAAAAATGTTCCCACTTGCTATATTAACTCTTGCCTTGATTTTCTCTAGTGCTTCTTCTCATCTCAAACAAGCCTTTGGGAGCTCTTGTGCATGAAGGGGGGTGTTTTAGGGTCATGTTTTCTAGGGCTTAATTCCTCAACAAGATTTTTAACCTTGAGAAAATATTGATGAATAGATGCATTCATGGATCTAAGACTATTTTGGGGCCTTGGTTCTGCAATTCTTGCAACATCACGCATAATTCATGTTCATTTGAATATGAATCATTAGGTTCTACCATATTTACTAGTGTGTTAGTTTCCTAAACTACAACTGCCATTTCTTCTTCTTTGCCCATTGGATTTTCATTAGTATTTTCTAGACTTTACCTCGTTTTGGTTGAATTGTCATGCTTAGGTTTTCTTTAATCTCTGGAATCTCCATGTTGTTCTCTGGTTCCTCCTGCGGGATCTCCATGTTTACAAGTGCTTCATACCTATTTTTGTACTAAATGGGCTCCTTGGAGTTTGAAGCCAAGGGTTTTTTGTTTTCTTCTACAATTTTTCAGTTGTTGAAATCCATCTTGGTAAAACAACGTGGATTGCAAAGCTTTAGGTTGAGCTTGAGGGTTTACTAGAGGACAATCCTAAAACAATTGGCTATATTCATGGCATCACCAACATATGGAGGGGACATGCTTATAATCGATGTCTTGCACTATGTCCTCATCTTGGAAAGAGTGTTCAATTGATTCTAGAAAGCGTTGAGATATATTCATGTAGATGCATATTCTAACATATGTAGTATATTGTCTAATTTTGGTAATCTTTGAAACCTTTACAAAAGAACCAATTATATTGGCAATATCTTCCAGGATCTCCTCTTGTCAGTATTCAATTAGCAATGCATTAAGTCGAAGCCATATTGGGGCTGAGAAAAATTTCTCCTTATTAGGATTATACCTAGGGGTCTAAAATGAGACATTCAAATTTATGTAGATCTCTTCCTTTCCCTAGGTTGTAGGAAATTGTGGTTATGTGGTCTATGCCATATTAAGAGTCTCGCATTTTTAATAGAGTGAAGCCCATTCTTCTCAAAGACTCTTGTACAATCTTCCAGATTTGGAAAGACTACTGTAATGAAGCCATTCTCTCCCAAATGAAGCTCAAGGTGTCTCTTTGGCTGCCACTTATGCTTATTCGAAGAGATTAGATCCTTTTCTATTGGTCATATTCCAATAAATTTGCAGATCAATGCACAATTTTGCATGTGTTGGATGTAGTTGGCAATTTTATCATACTTCACCTCTATCTTGGATTTTGAGCCACCTTGTGGAGACAACAAATTTTCCCTTTGTTTTTCCAGGTCATGCCTAGGTTGTGCCTAGGATTAGAGAGTCTACTTGATTTGCTTGATGTGCTTGATGAGTTTGTTGGTGATTCCCAAGAGCAAATTGATGAGGTGTTGTAGAAGGACCACGCCACCCAATGCCAGCGTCTCCATAAGAAGCATTTTGGTAGGAGTTGTGCAAGTGTCCCCCTAATGAGGATGCCAAAATCCCTTCAATGCACGAGAGTTTAATGTGAAACTCGACTTTACCAATCAATTAAATAAAACTTAAACATTTTGTACTGCCCTCCAACCTTAATTTTTTCATAATTATTATAGAACAAGGTACAATATTTTAAAATTTTAACTTTTTTCATGACTCTTGTTAAGTAATCTTAGTTTAAATCTCAAATTTAAATTGATAAAATTGTCGTTTTTAATGAAAAATGGATTTAACTTTCTAACATGTCGAAAAAAAATACCAAATATTTGTAATTTTATAAATTCAAAATAATTGTTGCCAATATTTTAACTAAAAACAAAAGGTATTTTTTTGTTGAATGGAAAATATTGACATATTCTCATTTTCTCTTTTATATTGATGAATTGTATTTTAAATATTAGCCATCTTACAACTCTAAAAGTATGTTTATCTTCTCACATTACTTAATACTATTATGAAATTATCAAATAAATATTGACATGATGTAATTTTAAGAGAAAACAATTCCGGTGAGCTTAAATCAACCACATTTACTTAGTTTTGCTAATTATAATTACATTGACAAAAAAAAACTCTGATATTTAATACTATTCTCTTATTTAATTACAATATTAATTTAAAAATATCTTCAATTTTTTTAATAAATTTGACTGAAACTTTTGACTTTTTTTATTAAAATATTTTTTATATATATTAAAAATGCATTTCAAAACCCAAAAAAAAAAATAATAATTGTTAGGGACAAAGGTCCCCTACGGTCTTGGGTCAATACCCTAGCAGAGCGGAGGTTATCTATAAAGAAAAGCAAGCATTCCACACAACCATGATACTAATATAAATGAACTACGCGAGGAGAGGTGCACTTGGGGGTCCTTTGTTTGGGTAGATCTAGCTAGGGTCCAAACCCTCTCGGAGTTCCTTTCGATCCTTCAACCTGCAATGCAATCAAATCAAGAAAACATAACAACACATGGACCAAGGATCATAAGAAAATCAACTTCATAGCATATTGAAAAGTAGTTAGTTATACAATTGAAACAACTACTCATATGTAAATCATAACCTTCATATCATAAGCATGAAGAAGATTAATATCAGGAACAAGACAAGTGTTTCTTTTATTATAGATAACTAAAATACAGTAAGGAATGGTTTCACCTAAGTCTTCCTTTCACAGGCTCCAAGTAGAACCGTCCTCCAGATTCGTCCAATCTCAAGCTTTCAACAAACTCCTTCCATGACTCAGTCCAAGATATCTCAACTAATGGAAAGACATCATAACTCAAGGAAACAAGGGTTCCCTGTAATGGGGGAAGTGCTGGAAGCACAAGGATCTTCAGACCTGGTAAGGGATAATCTCAGCAAAGTGATTTTTCTCTCTCTTCTCTCCTCTCTCCTCCCTTAGGCCTTCCCTTTGAAGCCTTTTTATACTTCTCCCAAAGTAGTTTTTTAGTTGGGAATTCGTTGGAAACAGTTGGGCCACGAGCACTATTAGATAATTTACAGATAAAACCCACGATCTCCACCTGAAATTAAGGAGATTTATTTTTTTTAAGTGTTTTAAAACATATACGTGGGTTGGGTATACACATACCCGTGTACACATGCGTTTAGCTCAGGGCAATGTCGCGTATAGGGAGTAAAAAACTATTTTTTAAGTATTTGGACCAGGTCTAGAAGGAGGGGTTTCCCTAGGCCATGAGTTTAGCATCACAAACATCAAGAGTGAGATTTGGAGCTATAACAATAATCACTTAAAATTATACGATAAGTTTCATGTGGAAAAAGTCAAAACTTAAAATGACTAGACTTAACCACTTACAATGAAAAAGTTAAAACTTAAAATAATGAAACTTAACCACTTACAATAACTGGTTTGTTAAAACTTAAAATAATGTGAATTAACCACTCACAATAACCGGTTGGATTGGTTTGTGATATAAAGGAGAAAAAACTTTCACTTCAGTCATTATTTTGAATTTTGAATTACTAACATATTTCATTTTATCCCTGCATATAAGAATTTTTAATTAAATAAAATAATATCAAACATTATTTCTTTAAAAAAATCACAGTTGAATATCGGAAGAGATTGATGGGACCTACTACTAGCACTACCACAGACCCTTTGTGGATCTCAGAGCCAATGGGCTATAAGCCCTATATCTATTCTGTTTATTCTTGTATATAATGCATATATTTACTTACTTGGTACACAAATAGGACTTTGGTCACAAACCAGTTTTTGATACTTAAGTTTTTCTCTCTCTGCGAAGAGAAGGATATAATTTTGATCTTGCTCACTCTATGTTAGCAAGCAAGCATAGACACAGCACAATTGACAACAGATTCCCTACATGGAGACATAACAATTTATTTTCTCTTTATGGTCAATAGTTTTTGAACTTGTCAGGTATTTCTACCTCCATATGCATATGCATCTGCATCTACAAAATGTAATTTCTTTATATCAATAGAAATTACGACTTTTTCCATGAAAAAAAAAAAATCACAGTTGAAACTACCCTTAATATGTTTAATATGAATATCATAGTTTTCATTGATAAGATTTCAATCATCGGCCACACCATTCAACGAAATCCCAGTGATGCAAGGCTGGCCTACAATATCTATCACCTTATGCAAGCCAAGCCCGTAATACCCAGGAACTCCTCACTTACAAAATACATCTCAGCTAAATGACCCCATTGGCCAATTCAAATAATTCACATGCGTCCTTTTAACATTAAATACTCCTCTTATAGTTGATAAGAACCAGCGACACACACACAATTCTGTAATTAATTTCCAATATGCACAGCTCCATAAAATTTTAAAGAGAATCGTGTCACCATCAGAGAATCGATCCAAATCAACACAAGAAATGCGTTGTCCATACAAAATAACACACACAACGATCTAGAGGCAGGTAAAGACTATAAAATTCCATGCCTATACTCTACCTCTAACCAGCACTGAAGAATGTGCTGCTCAGAGTTACTACATGGTCATATATACATATGACTCCTGTGGAAATCGCGGACCTGTCAAGCGTTCAAATTGAATTCACACAAATCAGAATTGCTATGGGGTTAACGCCCTTCCCTGCTCTCTGAAATGCTGGTACTCTGATATCCAAATAAAGTTCCTCAATTAATAGAATATTGCAAAGCCTGCTTTTAATTTAAATACCCAGCTCTTACTTAGTCCACGAATCGGTGAAATTTTCCAAACGAATAAATTCAAGATCCTGTTAGACTCCCAAGTGTCTAACAGAAGGGTCAAACACTCCTTGACGCAGGCCCCAGTATACACACAATCTTGGTCTTTGGCGCCCTCCCATCATTGGGAATTTCCTTCAAAATACGTCTTTCCAACTTGGATTTGGAATCAATTAAAATTTGAAGTTATCAACCCAATTTACATAGTGCATTAATGATTCAACTCACGATTTGAATTGGTTTAAATTAGACGGCAGTTAGACCATAAACGTTAACCTCTAGCAAGCACCGCCGAGGTTGAAAACCAATCACCATAAGAAATTTACAATCACGTTCTGCGCAGATAGGTAGAGACCACAGTAAAAAAAATACACAGTCATATGATTATTGGATACATGCATTTACACTAACAGTAATCCATGGAACTCTTACAAATACCGAGAGAAATTTTCATTAGTAATGCTTCTGGCACGCCTCCCCTCTCTCTCTGTGATCCTGAGAGCTTAGCTGCCTGTTTTTATTTAGCATGATCCTGAGAGCTTAGCTGCCTTATCTCTAGAAAAAGCATGATTTTTCCCTTTTTACAAAATGACTTAAAGCTGGAAGCTTTATTCCCTATTTTTTTTAATCTTAATTTTAACTAAAAAACATAAAAACAGAAGGCAAAGGATCCCACTCCTTGCCTGTAGATAATCTTTTTTATTTTTGGAATAAATCAAAAGATTTTTCCCCTTCTGAGTCACATGCGCCTGCATCAGACTCCCAAGGTAGAAAAATTTCATGATCTCCTGATCATGTGGTTTTTGGTTATGATCTTCCTGGATCCCATACTTTGTTCTGCAATCGTCCAAATGCTTTATTCCTTTGCTGCTGCTGCATTTCTGTTGTCCTTTCCTCCATCTTCTTCTTTCTGTCAATCAGGTTCAAGTTCTGATTGATCTTGCTTGCTGCTATTTCTATTTTCCTCCATTTGGATTGCTGCATCATCAGCTGCCATATTTCTTCAATTTATATGTCCAGCTTACTGCTGCTGTTCCCAATTTCTATTAATTCAGCTGCTACCATAGAAGCTGCTTCCGTTGCCGCCATAGATGTTGCTACCTCCCAAGCTTCCTGTCCCTCTGCAACATACTTTGGCTCATTACCTGTAAACATAATCAAATTGTTAGCATTAAAATCACAAGACCCACTGGTCTTATTTGTCGATTCAGTCACCAACTTTTCTCTCTGCAGCTTCAAGTCTTTTTCAGGACTCAAAAATTTTCTACTCGCTTTCTCCTCAGCTTTCTCTGGCAATATTTCAACATGCTGATTTGTATTCACCATGAGACTGTCAGCTAGTCTCGACTTCTTACCATCTTCTGCTTCATGACTGTCCTTCATGAAAACTTCCATGTCTTGTTTCCTCAGCAAATTAACCTGTGCATACGTCCTTTGTTTTTCCAGTTCCCTTCTCTGAAGATCTAGTTTCCTGTATAATTCAATAACTTCATTAGGAGTAGATTTTGGAAACTTCACATAACCATTTATACCTTCAACGACTCTTGA